>JZKD02S1761015.1:319802-373446 GCA_000966675.3 Picea glauca | reverse complement strand
GAAAATGACAAGTGTAACCTTCTTCAGGAAAAAGTTCTTAATGAAGAGTTTGATCTTCTATTATCATGACATAATCATATTATCATCTTGATAACCAAAAATGTGGATAACACTTCCCTTGGATATTTCTTAATTTTACCACTCCAATTGACCATATATCTTCAACTACATATGGGACCAACTAGGTTGTCTCCAATTTTCTTGGTTTTCCTTTGATTATACTATCATAGATAAGTAACAACTCTCCAATGTTTATTTATTTCTTATTTATATTCCAATCATGCTATAATTTTTGTTGCTTCTTCCAAACTTCATGATGATGGAGTGTATTCATGAATTCTTCCTCAATTGTATTTAACTAATGTAATTTATTTTCCTTAGCTTTAGTTGAATCATACTATAGTATTGAAGCTACTCTTTCTACATTATCTCTAAAGTGAAAAGGGACCACAACGTCTTTTCCATATACCAATTTGAAAGGTGTTTGGCCAATTGACCTCTTGTATGGATTTTTGTATGCTCATAAGACACTAGGTACCTTGTCATCACATTCATCTCTATTGACCCCACATATTTTTGTGAGTCCTTTGTTTAGGATTTTTATTGAAAGACTCAAGTCCTCCATTTTCACGGGGATGATAGGGTGGGTTTTTTCGATGGTTGATCAGAATTTATTCCAATAATATTGTTATGGTACCATTTACAAAGTGGTTTACTTGGTTTATTATTAGTTTCAATGGACATCCAAATCTTGTGATGATATTCCCATAAATAAACTTGGCTACAACATATTTTGTATTGTTCTCAATTGTCTCTGCCTCTACCCACTTAGTGAGGTATTCTAGTACTATTATAATATACATAGCCCTTTTCCTTCTCCTTCTCTTTGGGAAAGTCCCTACAAACTCAATGGACCAAATTTCAAATTTGAGGCTTGGATTTACCAAATGTAAGGGAATTTCATCTTTTCATAGTGGTCAACCCATCCTCTAGAACTTGTCACATTTTTTTACCTATTCTCTGCATGAAAGTGCCCTTCTATAGGACCATCATGTTCATCTTGAATTATTTTTTCCATTTCATGGTCCAAGACATAGATATTTATTACATCATCTGGTCCTAACTTGTACATATATCCATTCATGAGTGTAAAGGGATCGTATTTCATGGTAAGTACCTTGTTATTATTTTCTAGTAGACTTTCTAGTGCCTTTCCTTGTTGAAGAAATTGGACAATTTCTTCCAATTCTTTAGGTGTAGCCTCAACTAAGGATATGTGAGAATATGGAAGATCATCATAAATTCTTGTTTCCTCTTCTCCTATCTCTATTCTTGGCAAGGTATTTGGACCTACATTATTCCTCATTGGTTGAACAATCACCTAAAATCCAAACTATTGGAATAATAGAAGCCACCTACAAACCCTTCTTTGGTGAAATAGTGTGTTGACCAAGTATTTTAGTGCTTGATGGTTGGTGTAAAATAAAAAATGGTTGGATAACAAGTAATGTCTAAATATCTACAAGGAAAAAATCATTTCAATACATTCTCATTCTGCATTCGAATAATGTATTTATACATTATTCAATTTTCGACTATCATACACAATGGGGAGATCAACCGTCTCATCAACAGGTTGGGAAAGGACTACTCCAATTATGAAATTAGATGCATCGACATGCATGTGGAACATTTTCGACCAGTTGGGTAATCTTAATATGGGATTTGTTGTTCCAGAGTATGTACTTAAGGCTTAGAAGTATAGTGTCTAGGCATCCGAAAGTGTGTAAAAGGTGGAGAAGAGAGAAACAACAACCTTCGGTAAAGGAAACTAAGGAAGATTTCTACATTGGCATTGTCTAGCTTCCAACTTTTCCTGGATAGTTATATCTTGTTCAATGGATGCCCATGAATGTTCGAGTTCGACCTAGTTAGTACCTGTTTTAAGAATGGTGTCGAAAAGGTTTAAGGCAATGTGCGTTTGGTTTGATAATCTGGGTTCGATATTAGGCTGTGTTGGTACAGGGAAAGTCATGGAGGAATAGTAAAAGTAGGAAAAAATTTAGAGAGAGATTAAATGTTTTCTCATTTTGGTCGTATAAAAGAGAATTTATGGTTTCAGGAATAAAATAGGGATGCAAATCAAAGGCTCTTTCCCGTAACTGTATTATATTTTAATAAAAGGTATGAGGTGGGAGAAAAACATTTAGCTGTCTATGGTGTAAGGCTCCTTTTAGGGGATAATCTCACGTATAAAAAGAAGAGGAAAATTGTAAGGAAATAACCGATGTAGCAGAGAATATGTGTAGAATTCTGAAAATGTGCACTGGTCTTACACCCGTTGATAGCTAGTACAGAGGAAAAACAGTCAACAATTACAGAAAACCAAAATTCATTTTCTATAGTAGTGGTCGTACTAAATTATAACGAAGCACATCAGTTAAGAATATGAAATGAAATGAAACATGAGATACAAGGAAACAAACTTGTAACACAGTCGTGACAGAATTGAGAATCTTCATATTTGCTTTGTATTAACTCTCAAATGTAAAAAACTCCATTACAATCGACACAAAAAGGTCCATCCTCATCCATTTCTTTCTGTGGTATATTTATACAATTTTACAAATAAGATAGAATCTCAATAGTCACAAAATTTCAGTTATGACAGGGAGGACAACAATCACTCCATTTCTCCTTCTCTGTCTTCACTTGGTGCCAGAAGTTTGTCGTTGTGTGGGCTCGGTACAGGTGACACATCTTTCAACCAACTGAGATATTAGCTGTGACATTTCTTCTTGACAACTGGCTTCAAAGAAGTAACATTCTCAGGCTAACTACTATAGCCTGTCTTCCATCTGTCCATCTATGACGTCGATGGTGCATAATTGCGTGTTGGGTTTAATCATGCATTTATCTACTTGGACTATGTCCACCATAGTCATCTGAGAAATATCAGTCCAATCTCTTTCTTCTTTTTCCTTCAGATCAAGCGAGATATTTTCCACATTCATTTTCATCAACGTCTCGGCATTACCTCCACTGTCAATGCCTAGTAGATCGCCATCTACAGAGCTAAAGGCATCCTCTAAAGAATTGGTTATCTTTTTGGCTTGCTGCTTGCCTTCAGTGATGTTATGCTCCCATTCCTTTAATAGAATGTTTCCTCTGGTTTTCTCTGAAATGGTGAACCTAGGAGTACCTTCCAAAACCCTATTGTTCGTGGCTATCACAACCTCTTGGAAGGCGACCCGAGCTACTCCGACATCCCTTTCTCTAGAAGATAAGTTCTCGGAAACCTGATTGACCAACAAACAGTTGTCCCGGATCGCTTCTACCTTGGCAAACAAATTTTGTTGTGCCACAGAGAATCTGCTCCGAATCTTGATCGCCTGGGATTTGAACATCCTGATGTTTATCATTCTGCTCTCGGTGGTCTCCAGCCTAGCCTATAGTTGTTCGATCAAATCCCTTTGCTGGCTTGCTTGCATCTGACCATCCCGAAACACCAGCTATGCTTGCTCGAGCTTAGTTTTGAGCATATCTATTTCATTTTTATCGGCCAATCTGGCCTGCTCTATTCCCACGCTCGCCTGTTCTTTAGCAGTCTTTGTTGCTGTGCCCAGTCTGGCTTCAAGGGTCTTAATTAGGCGATTTTTTCTTTTAAGTTGGTTCTTTAAGAGGCCAACTGAGAATTGATTTGTTGAGGCATATGCTCCTAGTGTCCTTGCTATTTCAGTAGTGAATTACTCAGTTTTCTTGTCCTTTCCATATGTTATGACTTTATACTTCTTGGCAGTTGACTCTCCTTCCTGGTAGAATTCCCTTTTTACTACTTCCTTTCTCTTCTTATCAAAGAAAAAATCATTCGGAGGGAGTTCTTCCACCCTTATGGGCCTCAATTATTCATTGAATATCCATCGCACATCGATATTTCCCTACGTCAACTGCAAGGGGGTAACTAGTGTGATAGGTTCCCCGATCTGCTTCGCAGCGTTTCCTGGAGTAGCGACCGGAATCTGCTTCTTTGGCGGGTCGGGAGTCTTTATCTCTTCTTTCAGACTCTGTTTCTTTGGTGGGTCTAGATTATTTTTCTCTGCTCCCAGACTCTTCATTTTTTCCCCCTCATCCTGGTGTTTTACTTGGTCGGGAGTTGCATCCTTAGAACCTTCAGCATCCTTTTGTTTCATCTCCGAAATACCTGGACCTTCACCTCGCAACACTGCGGGTAGACAACTACGTTGATGTTCCTGGAACTTTAGAACATCGACTCTTTCCTCGAGTGCCAAGGATTGTATCCAAGCTAGAATCTCCTCATAGGACATTGCTCCTCAGAAAATGTCATCCAAGGGTGAATTCTCATGCTCAAATCTCTTCAGCCCGCAATTGGCCAAATGATTTCTCATGACCCTCTGTGGATTGTTCTTCTTGTATTCGATGGAGAACAAATTTAGGTTTTCCAGGGCTACCGCCTTGACTTTGGCATGCCCGAAATCTAATAAAGAATAAGAATTCAAATGAACAGGAAAAGACGACCATACCTTCTTCGAGTACCCTTTAAGTTATTTTCTTACACCGCCAATTAACATTTGTCGGGCAACCTCGGGACAAGCCAACTTGTCGGGAATGAATGATGGAAACGCATGCGGAGGGACTGAAGCCCCGAAAAGTCCGAGGTATGAAAATTATACTTCCACATACCAGTCTGCTATGCTTCTTAGATTCGTTACTATGCTGTCTGAGATCGAGGGTGGCGGGTGACCAAAAATGGCGACATGCAGGGGCACCATCACCCAGTGAAAATTTTCATACGCAAAATTTTTTGCTTTGTTTTCCCATAAGTTTTCATGATATACATGTATGGGTTCGTCTTCGGCCGGAGTCCAACTCGAGCTCATTAATGGAAATGGTGTCATAGAACAAATTGCGTCCATAATGTATGCAGACATGAAGAATGAAGACGCCTTCCCATTCTCTTTCTGCGCCCGATACTCTGTGACCCGAGTGGTCAAGCTATCGAAAATCATCTTTTCCCATTCAAAGGAACTACCTTCGGTGACCCAAAACATTTGAGGCACCCACAAAAGAAAAAAATGTGAGGTGTCTTCTCTCCCGTACAACCCGCATGTCATCATGGCTACGTATTTGTGTTGCAGTTCTATAGAAGTGATTGAATATATGTCGTGGCTATCAGCTCTGAACTTCGCGGTGTTCGAAACCCAATCCTTTATCAAATTGGACATGATTTTATCATACTATTTTCATTCCTTCTCCTTGAACTCGTCTAAGAACTTGGCGCCATATGTGTAGTCGAACATCGTGGGAAGCTTATACATGGTTTGCATATGCTCCGGCCTGAAAGTCTCGAAGGTGACTCTCTACTCGTTCATGATAGTCCTAGTCAGTATGTCCACATGATCCAATGCCCATAATACCATGTCATAATATGGAAGCAACCGTGGCCTGACTGCTACTATGTGCATTCTGGATTAGATGACTATTCTGTACTTGGTGGTCATATCATCTTTTTCGTTGTCGGTGGAGTCGTCGGAAGAGACCACCAACTCAGCCTGTAGAACATCCGAAACGAATGACCAATTCGGGACCAAATCGATACTTCGAGGCGAAGTATCGGAGACATTGTCCGAGCCTTGCCCCGAAACCTCAACATTCTCCTTTGATGCTTTTCGTGTTGCCATGGCTGGAGATTGCATTGTGGCTCTTCTGCGATAGAAATGTGTATACATATAGAAGTCAGCTGCTCAGAGATAATGTGCTTTGCGTAATATGAAAAGCATTTGTTCTAATGAACCACAACTCTTATATATATTTGAAAATTCGGTACCTTTCAGAACAAGTCTGTCAAATCATATTTAGAAATAAATTTTGTCATAAAAATCCGATCTTATATTCATCGATTTACCCTATTTCCTTATTAATGCCCTAAATTTTGGCGGTTTAAAATGTCGGTGGCGTATGAAAGACTATGGCTACCTCGTAAATCATGCATACATCAAAACGTGGGATATGTATTTTTTTTTTTTAATTTATCCGATTTACCAACGTTAATCAATATTTCGGTACTCATTATATCGGGGATTTTACTTTAACATTTTGAGTCTCTAACACCTAAGACTGCGAAGATCGATTTTGGTTAATAAAATGTAATCGTGATTTGGGGCTTGATTAATTTTATAATTATTATATTCTCCATATCGCGACTCGGAGCTTCGAAGATAAGTTTCTGGAAGATTTACATGCCGAGCTGCAAAATCGCGAGATCACGATAACATGACTTAATTAAAGGGAAGATAATCTTGGATTAAGTGATTAATTAATCACATGATAACCGCATCGTGATTTCATGAGTCAGGGTTTAGACGGTGTAAATTTCGAAAAGGACAACGCCAAGTGGCAAAACACCGAGAGAATCTTTTACCACGGTTAGATTTTTCCTTTAACCTTGACATGGGTTAGTCAAATAAGGATCTCGTGTTCTCGGATATCAGGGCCAAGACAATAAATTTTTGTGTTTGGTGAACACCGAGGCGCGAAACCCCAATGACTTTTAATCATGGGTTATCTAAAACTTTACCCTCGTTATTGTCATGAGTGAAAAATTAAAACGATTTCGTTGTTTCATGGCTCGAGATGTGTGAACTACATGACTTATAGTATCCGACCTACGAGATCCTGAAGTAGAAAAAAAGAGGAAATTTTTTTACGAAAGGTAGGACTTGTTTCGAGAGTAGGATAATCATCGTTGCTCGCGTGATAAAGATTTAGAGATCTCGATATCTCAGAGGGAAATTATGAAAACCATCTTTAGATTTCAAGCATTAAAATGGAATTTCTGACAGGCTAGAAAGACAAGGGTGACTCCAACATAGGCTCCAACTAGGGATCCCTCCTTCCTGTGAGGTGAGAAGAACAGTAGACCACGTGCCAATGTTGGGTAAATGGAGTCAAAATCTCAATCTGGCAAAAAAGGTTCCTGAGAACAGGGTATCGAAAGGGGAAAGAGACTTCGTTCTTTACCTTGAAAAGATTTTTCAAAATCAGATACTCTTTTTAAACATAGTTGTAGTCCCTTTCACAATTTTCCCTTTCTCGCTACTAAATTTAGGTGTGTTTTAAGACAATCGAAACAGTCCTAGGAGACCCAACAGATCTTGCGGTTATCGGCTTGCATCAAAAGAATAAGATTATATGTTTTTAATTTGGGAGTCCCATCTGAATTTGGGATGTGGATCAGGTTTTAAAAAGCATTGGTTACCATAGTAGAGTGATATTCATGTATAACAACCTTACAGATATCTCAAACATTGCTTCACTGCTAGCGAGCCTGTTCAGTACCCTGGTGAAGTTATCTGACCCCTTTTTACTGAATTTCCTTTCACCACTTCGGAATATATTTATGTATTTAAATGTTGAGATGAGGGCAATCATTGTTGAATTTCCTTTCATCGTCTCTTGAACTAGGTGGGGGCAATCATTTCTGAATTTCCTTTCACCACCTGTCTTATAATTGGCTTTTTAGAGCACAAATATGGGGGCAATCAGTTTGTATCAGGGCTGATATCTGTGTAATATTTTGCATTATAGGTCTGTCAACTTTCTTTGATTACTCAGTACCAACCTTCCCTTGACCTTCACAACATCTTCGTTCTTAGGGAGAAAAAGGAAAATAACTTTTTAAGGGCATTCCATTTGAACAAGATTCAATCCTCCGATGCCATTGAAAAACCTAGGAAAGTTAGGATCACTCTAAACATTCCTTCACTTAGCAGGGGATTGAGTAGTTGTGAAGACCCGCTTTCTTTCCACAATCTATTTTGAAACTCACGAGGTTGAAAGGAAAAACTTTTATCCCTTCGTATATGAAACAGAAAGATGATGAATTTTTAAAAGGTAAACTCGGAGATGGAAAGGATTTCAGGTAGTGAGTTACTGACTGAAAATACAGAGGCCAAACAATTCAAAACTGACTCTTGTAGATATTTTCGGAGACAATTTACTTCGACTGACTGTTTTTAGATTGGGTGAATCGTTTAAATTGTCTTAATTTTTTTTTTTAAATATTATTAAACAAAGAAACAATTCTGTTATTTATCAGTTCAGTTGATGTTGCAGTTTGAATGGCGTTACCTCGGTTTTCTTTAACAGTCTTTAATAACATGTCTTTTGATCAATCTCATCTTTACCTTTTCCTTTCACTTTCTTTGCGCAATATGAAACTACATTAGGTATCACCTGTTTATGCCGATTTATTTCTGAAACCAACTTTCAGATTACTTTTCCTTCTTGTTTCGTATGCAGATGGAATCCTGTAAAAAGAAAATACGAATCTTATTCGAAATGTGTCGAAAGTTCATGAACGAAAAAAGAAAATCAAAAGAAATGTTTAAATGAAAATACATATATGTACACAAAATATATAATAATTTATTTTTTTATTTTTTTATTTTTTTGAATCCGGTGACTGTTACGTCATGTAATGCTTTAGATATTGCCTGTTGACAGGGGCATTGAAGATTTCTCCATCTATATTTTCCACTAGGAAAGAATTTTTTCCTTCTGGAGCCGAGACCCTGAATGGTCCATACCAGAGGTGGTCAAATTTACTATGCTTCGTTTCTTCCTCCTTTCTTGTATCCCATATTAACACTAAATCACCTAGAAGGAATTATCTATCCTTTGCTTTACGGTCGAACAATGCTTTCATGTCATCTTGGTACTTCTGCATCTTTTCATCAACTTTGACTCTATGTTGTTAAACCTCAATCAGCTGATTAATTCTCGTGGTTACATGATTGGGTTCTTCATTTTGATGTTTCCATAACTTCATCACTGGTAGCACTAGGTCTATAGGTAGAACAAAATTTGTCCCGTAGACCATTTGAAAAGGCAAAATGCTGATAGACCTTTTAGTGCTTATGCGGTTTGCCCACAATGCGTATTTTAAGTGTACATGCCAAGACCTTTTATTTTCATCCAATACTTTCTTGATTATGTTTACCAGGCTCTTGTTAAATGATTCAGCCAATCCGTTCCCTTGGGGGTAATATGCTATGGAATGGCCAAGAAAGATGTTATGCCTTTGATAGAAGCTTATCATAGCCATAGATTTAAAGGCCTGGGCATTGTCAGTAACTATCTTTCGGGGACAACCGAATCTTGACAAAATATTGTCTTCTAAGAAATCAATTACCACCAAGTCTGTTGCCCTTCTGGTTGGAATGGCTTCCACCCACTTAGTAAAATAATCTGTAGTTGTTATGATCCACTTGTGTTGAGCACTGGAATGGGGATTAATTTTTCCTATGAAGTCTAGACCCCATTGCTGAAATGGGGCTTCAACTTTGACTGGAACTAGAGGTAGTGTCGAGAGCTTCTGTTTACCTACGAATAGTTGACAAGGGTTGCAGGTACGCACTTTGGCATTGACGTCCGAAAAGAGTTTTGGCCAGTAGTACCCAACCCTCAATATCTTGTATGTTGTAGCTCTCCATGCATGATTCCCCCCACGGACTCCTTCATGAAATTCGTCTATAACCTGCTAAGTTTTTTATTCAACCAAACAGACCAACAGGAAACTGAGTGGGTCTTTCCAATATAGTTGATTTTCGACGATACAATATTTAATTGCATGAAGTTTTAAAGTTTGGACTTTAGATGGTGATAGTTCATTTGGGCATTTTAGATTTAGTAGGTATGACACTATGTCTCTATACCAGCCCGATGATAAGAACTTCTCTTCGATCTAGTTTGGACTTGTTTCTTCATCCATCTCGTTTAGGTCTGTGTCTTCATCACTTTCCTGTAGGCAATTGATATCAAGGGCTCTGAAATTTGACTCAGCTAAGAGTTTGGCCAGGCCTTGCCCTTTTATCAATTTGGTTAGTTTAACTTCTAGATCAAATTCTTGGATTTTAGCGAGCCATCGCCCTCTTTTTCCGTCATTGTCTGGCTATACCAATATATCTTTCACAGAATTGGTAGGTACGTACGCGATTATCTTTGAATGTAGTACATAATCTCTAAATGCCTTTAGTGATTTTACCATTGTGTACGCCTGTTTTTATCTTATGTCATACTTCAGTTCTGCGTCTCTAAGGATCTTGCTAAAAAACACGATCAATTGTTCGAATCCTTCTTCATTCTTTTGTAGGAGCACCGCGGCGATAGTATGTTCAGAGGAAAATGAGAAGATAAGAAAATATTTCAGATAGTCTGGGCTTGCTAACACAGGCCCCTCTCTTATGAGTTTCTTAATATGCACAAATGATGCTCTAGCTTCGGATGTCCAATTTACTCCACTGTCCTTCTTCAACATCCCTGTGATCAATTTGACAATCTCATCGAAATTGGGGATAAACCTTCGTAAAATAATTATTCTTCCTAAGAAAGATTGAATCTCTTTTACATTTCTAGGAATATTTATAGTATCTATTTCTTCAATCCTCTTAGGATCAATCCCGATTCCATCCCTAGATACGATATGGCGTAAAATCTTACCTTCCTGCATAGCGAAATGTGATTTCTTTGGGTTCAAAGATAGATCAAACCTGTGGCGTTTTTCGAAAGTCTGTTTAAGATGGATCAAGTGTTCTTCATCGGTTTTAGAGAAAACCGTCAAATCATCGAGGTAAATGACTACAAACTTGTCCCTTTCTCCTATGAAAGTGATGTCCATAGCACGCTGTAATGTGGCCCCTGCATTCATCAAACCAAAAGGCATTTTTTCATACATAAACGTACCCCATGGTGTGGTGAAAGCAGTTTTTTCCCTGTCTTGTTCATTCATGGTGATTTTATTATAACCAGAGAACCCATCTATCATAGACATTCGGTTTGCTCCAACAGTTTTTTCTAACACATGGGCAGCGGATAATTTTCTTTGAGAGACGACTTATTTAAGTTTCAGAAATCCACACACAGTCTGATTTCCCCACTCTTTTTCCTGACTGGGACCAGGTTTGCTACCCAGTCTGAGTATCTCAGAGGTACGATTATTTTCGCATCTAAAAGTTTCTTAACTTATTTTTCGATCACAGGTAACAAAATGGGGTTAATTTGTAGCTTTTGCCTAAATGGTTTGACCCCAGGCTTCAAGGGTATCCTTTGATCAATTATGGAAGTGTCATACGTTCTTAGTTCATCGTAAGACCAGGCGAAAACATCTTTATATTGTCTGAGTAGGTCTTTATACTTAACTTTCATTTCGGGAGGGAGGAACTTGGATATTTTTACCACCCTGGATTCTTTTTCAGTTCCTATATCACAGTCCTCCACTTCTTCTGGTTGGGGCTGTAAAGTGGATTTTACAGGTACATCGTTCTAATAAAAAAGTCTTTCTAAAGGAATCAATACTTTCGGAATTCGGTTGTTTTTGAGGACCATCATACGATGATCTGTAATTTTTCCTCAAAAGGTTTCAGGATCTACCCCTTCTTGCATGATCCGCATCGGGTCGTTTTGATTTTCTTGGTCTGCATGAGTTTCGTAGAATTCACCCACTACTGCAAGAAATTTCTTAATTTTTTCGTCATCCTCAAAGACCTGCTAGTGTCGTATATTGTCTGGTATAGAGAGTTTGTATCTGATTTCAATGTGATACTTCAATTTGAAAGTTGTGGGAGGAGAGAAGGTTGAAGCTTCTTTTGCTAATGCATCAGCATGTAAATTATCTGTGCGAGGGATAAAGTGAACATTTACTGAGGAGAAAAATATTTCCATGAGATCCCAAGCACAATTTCTATACGTTCTTAACCTGGGATGCTTGGCTAGGTACTGTCGGTTTATTTGTTTGACTATTAAATCTGCATCACCATATACCTCTAAGTTATTTATATTTATCTTCTTAGCAACCTGTAATCCCAATACCAAAGCTTCATATTCGCATACGTTGTTAGTGTAATCTATGTCCCACTGCAGTCGGTAGGAAAAAGGAACAACGAACTTACCTCCGAGAGCACTAAAAGCACTCTTGCACCCGCCCCTTCAAAAGATGAAGCACCATCAAAATACATTTTCCAGACACTGGTGTTACACAGATCCTCTGTCATGTAATCTGACTCTTCTCGCTCTATATCATTTTCCCCCAGACAACCATCTAAACCATCATCAAAAGACAAGATACAATTTCCCAGATCTTGGTCAACAATGTAAATAGGGAAATTGTTTGGGTTTTGAGGGTCACTCACTGTATATGCTAATCTTTTTTCTCTGTACAACCGAGTGAACTAACCACCGAACACAGGAATTGTGGAAAATGTCATGTCCAATTGAAGAGAACCCCCCAATTTGGCTCCCCGTGACCTAGATAATAGTAAGCCATACTTAGGGGGAATATCTGCGATAACCACATCCATCAGGATACTCTTAACCGGGACCTACGCCAAGGTAACTACCAGATCTTTAATCATCCCCATACACTTAACCCTTCTTGAGTCAAAAGAGTACAGATCTCCATAAGTTCTAGTGATCTGGAGACCCAACTTGTCCATTATAATCTTAGGCATAACGTTATGGGAGGCTCCGAAGTCTAACATGCAATTATGTAGCAACTGATCATACACATTTAGAGTGATATAAAAGGGAGCAATGGTGTCTTTGGCCCCTTCAAAATGGGGACCAAAGGTGATGTTAGGTTTTTCATCTTCCAGGTTTAAAACATTAGACTGGCTTTCCAGCTCAGAGACACCCATCACTTTGGTAATTTTCTTCCGATAAATGAGGTTTTTTGCTAATTCTACCAAAGGGATTGGTATCTTAATTTTATTTATCTCATTTTCAAAACTGTAAGCTCTGCTCACCTTGTCTGTTTCTTTGGTTAAAACTTCCAAATCCTTCCTTTCCAACTTATTTGTCTAGACCACTTTATCACTCATGGTCCTGGTTGCAGACGTAACTTTATTTACTGTTTCGGTTCCTTGTGCTTGGGTTTTAACTTTTTCGACTTCAGACTCTTGTGTGCTTACCGCTTTCATTTTGTGGCTAGGTAATAAGGTCTCTTCCGAAGTAGGCTCATAAGCTTGACCTCTTTGGAGTATTTTCTTGGGTTGAGTAGTTGAGGTGGGCTTACTCTTAGATCTTAAGTTGTACATTGGTTGAAACTCAACCATTATCATCTCAGTTTCTGGTTGAGATTCACAGAGATCAGTGTGATCATATTCTTCACCCTTATTCAACAGTTGTGGCATGTTTATAGATTTTTCATAGTCTTCTCGAGTCGGATATGGTTGGGTGCAGTCATCACCAAAATTTGTGACATCATTATCTGAATCTCCGAAGTCTTGAAAATCGTTCGCTCCTATAAAATTTTCATTCTTTAAGGGAGCTTGTATTTTTTAATCTTCATTTTTTATTTGTCTTTGTTGGTTCAGGGGGTTTGGATTCCTCTTGAAATCCTTTTTGAGGAAAGAGTCAGCTTTGTCCTGTTCGAGCTCCATTCTGGATATTTTATTTGACAGTTCTTTAATCACTCTGGCCATATCGCCCACCCTATCATCTGCGGATCTATTAGACCCTGAAGGGCCTGCCTGTTCTCTAAAGCATTTGGTCTCTCAGTTTCCAGTTTCTAATTTATCTTTAAGCTTACCCGAAACCATCATATTAGACTCTATTTCTACAGCATTGTCCTGCATTCGGTTTAGGGTGGCTCCCCTTCTTTCTCGCAAAAGGAGTGCGAAATCCAGTTCGAAGGCTCTGACGAAAGTCACTTTGGCTGTGGGTTGGGACAGTTTAACCTCAGCTAGGATTTTATTATATAGTTTGTTGAGTCTTTGAATGAATTCCATGACTGTTTCTGAATTCTTTTTCCTTAAAGACCCAAATTCGGTTAAATAATACAGATGGTCTTTTCTCTTGCCTCATTGTCTGAGGAAAACATCTTCCAAAGCATCATAAGACAAGATAGAAGTTGTAGGTAGGCTCCGAAACCACGTTCAGACCTGGCCTTCGAAGGTTTGGACAAGAAGTCTCGAATATACATCCTCATGTTCGATACCCAGGATATCAATGAATTGATCGAAGAAATTGATATGTTCGGTCGTGATTAGATCCCCTTCCCCGATGAACTTCGGTAAAAATTTTATGTAATTTTCAGGAAGGTCATGTAGAGGGACGGGCAATACTAAGGGAGCATATCTGGCTGCAACGTTCACAAAAACTCTGGGAGGGGGAGTAGGCCCTTGGCCTCTAGCTCCTCCTAGAGGGGCTCCTCCCCCTCCTCCTCTGATAAACCCTCCACCTCCTCCTACAATACCTCCACCTCCTCCTCCGGCAACTACCATCGTTATTTGTGGAAAGTTATAAAGGGGATTTTGGAAAATTAAAAGTGAATCTTTGTTTTCTTCGCGAAGAGGGAAATCCCACGAAGAAAGATAAGGAACACGAGGACTCAGTTTCTCAAATTTGCAAGAGATGAAATCAGGAGAACTGACAGGTGTGAAAACCGAGTGTGTAACACACTCTTCTGAATTTGGCGAAGTCGGGAATTTCAACTGAAGGAAATATGGTATGTCAAAATCTGACGAACTTTCAATATGGCCCTTTCCTTTGTGTACTAAGGGGATTGTCCGATGAATGTCACTCCTAATTTTGGAGTAGTTTGGTGTTGAAACTTTAGTATCAAAGAGAGGACTGAGCGAAGTTCAGGGTTCGGAAGAACTCTTAGTCTTCAGTGGTGGGGTTTTAAGTTTGTAAACTGCAATGGTTGGCTTAAGAGAGACTCTCGCCTTTATAATTTTTTTGGGATCGGTAACGGGCGTAATCTTCTTACCATCCACGTTTTGTCTGGTATTCCTTCGACTGGATGCTAGTTTATTATTTGTGGAGTCGCCAAGTGAAAGATTAGAAAGCCTTAAAATGTGTGTACTCTTTGTTCACTATTAAAGGGTAACACTTTCAACAAAAAACAAATGTCGTTTTCCCAAGAAAAAAGATTTCGTTACTTCGGTCCCCGACAACAGTGCCAGAAAGATGTTGTTCTAGAGTCTGTACTTAAGGCTTAGAAGTACAATGTCTAGGCATCCGAAAGTGTGTAAAAGGTTGAGAAGAGAGAAACGTCAACCTTCGGCAAAGGAAACTAAGGAAGATTTCTACATTGGCGTTGTCTAGCTTCCAACTGTTCCTAGATAGTTATATCTTGTTCAATGGCTGCCCATGAACGTTCGAGTTTGACCCGGTTAGTAGTTGTTTTAAGAATGGCATCGAAAAGGTTTAAGGAAATGTGTGTTTGGTTTGATAATCTGGGTTTGATATTAGGTTGTGTTGGTACATGGATAGTCTTGGAGGAACAGTAAAAGTAGGAAAAAATTCAGAGAGAGATTAAATGTTGTCCCAATTTGGTCGTATAAAAGAGAATTTACGGTTTCAGGAATAAATAGGGATGAAAATCAAAGGCTCTTTCCTGTAACTGTATTATATTTTAATAAAAGGTATGAGGTGGGAGAAAAAAAATTAGCTGTCTATGGTGTAAGGCTCCTTTCAGGGGAGAATCTCACGTATAAATAGAAGAGGAAAATTGTAAGGAAATAACCGATGTAGCAGAGAATATGTGTAGAATTTTGAAAATGTGGACTGGTCTTACACCCGCCGATAGCTGGTATAGAGGAAAAATAGTAAACAATTACAGAAAACCAAAATTCATTCGCTATAGTAGTGGTCGTACTAAATTATAACAAATCACATCAGTTAATAATATGAAATGAAACGAAACATGAGATACAAGGAAACAAACTTGTAACACAGTCATGACGGAATTGAGAATCTTCATATTTTCTTTGTATTAACTCTCAAATGCAAAAAACTATGTTACAATCGACACAAAAAGGTCCATCTTTGTTCATTTCTTTCTGTGGTATATTTATACAATTTTACAAATAAGATAGAATCTCAATAGTCACAAAATTTCAGTTATGACAGGGAGGAGAGCAATCGCTCCATTTCTCCTTCTCTGTCTTCACTTGGTGCCAGACGTTTGTCATTGCGCGGGCTTGGTACATGCGACACATCTTTCAACCATCTGAGATATTAGCCACAACGGTTCTACTTGACAGCTGGCTTCAAAGAAGTAACATTCTCAGGCTAACTGCTGCAACCTGTCTTCCATCTGTCCATCTATGATGTCGATGGTGCATAATTGCGTGATGGGTTTAATCATGCATTTATCTACTTGGACTATGTCCACCATAGTCATCTGAGAAATATCAACCGAATCTCTTTCTTCTTTTTCCTTCAGATCAAGTGAGATCTTTTCCACATTCATTTTCATCAACGTCTTGGCATTACCTCCACTGTCAATGCCTAGCAAATCATAGTCTATAGAACTAAAGGCCTCATCTAAAGAATTGGTTATCTTTTTGGCTTGTTTCTTGCCTACGGCGATGTTATGCTCCCATTCCTTTAATAGAATGTTTCCTCTGGTTTTCTCTGAAATGGTGAACCTGGGAGTACCCACTGAAACCTTGTTATTCGTGGCTATCACAGCCTCCTAGAAGGTGACCCGAGCTACTCCGGCATCCCTTTCTCTGACAGATAAGTTCTGAGAAACCTGATTGACCAGCAAACAATTGTCCCGGATCGCTTCTACCTTGGTGAACAAATTTCACTGTGCCATAGAGACTCTGCTCCAAATATTGATCGCCTAGGATTTGAACATCCTGATGTTTATCATTCTGCTCTCGGTGGTCTCCACCCTAGCCTGCAACTGTTCGATCAAATCCCTTTGTTGGCTTGCTTGCATACGACCATCTCGGGCCACCAACTGTGCTTGTTTGAGCTTAGTTTTTAGCATCTCTATCTCATTTTTATTGGCCAATATGGCCTGCTCTATTCCCACGCTCGCCTAGTCTTTAACAGTCTCTGATGTTGTGGCCAGTCTGGCTTCAAGGGTCCTAATTAGGTGATTTTTTCTTTTAAGTTGGTTCTTTAGGAGCCTGACTGAGAATTGATTCGTCGAGGCATATGGTCCTAGTGTCCCTACTATTTCAGTAACGAATTGATCATTTTTCTTGTCCTTTCCATCAGTTATGACTTTATACTTCTTGGCAGTCGATTGTCCTTTCTGGTAGAATTCCCTTTTTACTACTACCTTTCTCTTCTTATATAAGAAAAACTCATTCGGAGGGAGTTCTTCCACCCTTATGGGCCTCAATTCTTCATTGAATATCCATCACACATCGATATTTCCCTGTGTCGACTGCAAGGGGGTAACTGATGTGATAGGTTCCCCGATCTACTTCACAGATTTTCCTGTAGTAGCGATCGGACTCTGCTTCTTTGGCGGGTCAGGAGTCTTTATCTCTACTTCCAGACTCTGCTTCTTCGGTGCGTCTGGAGTCTTTTTCTTTGATCCCGAACTCTTCATCTGTTCCCCCTCATCCTGGTGTTTTACTTGGCCAGGAGTCGCATCCTTAGAACCTTCAGCATCCTTCTATTTCGTCTCTGAAATACCTGGACCCTCACCTCGCAACACTACGGGGAGATAGCTACGTCAATGTTCCTGGAACTTCAGAACATCGGCTCTTTCCTCGGGTGCCAAGGATTGTATCCAGGCTAGAATCTCCTCATAGGACCTTGCTCCTCGGAAAATGTCATCCGAGGGTGAATTCTCATGCTCAAATCTATTGAGTCTACAATTGGCCAAATGATTGCTCACGACCCTATGTGGATCGTGCTTCTTGTATTATATGGAGACCAAATTTAGGTCTTACAGGGCTTCCACCTCAGCTTTGGCATGCCCGAAATATAATAAAGAATAAGAATTCAAATGAACAGGTAAATATGGCCATACCTTCTTCGAGTACCCTTTAAGTTCTTTGCTTACACCGCCAATTACCATTTGTCGGGCAACCTCACGACAAGCCAACTTGTCGGGAATGAACAATGGAAATGCGTGTGGAGGGACCGAAGCCCCGAAAGCTTGGAGGTATGAAATTTTTTTTTCCACATACCACTCTGCTATGCTACTCAGATTCGTTACTATGCTGTCCGAGATCCGGGGTGGCGGGTGACCAAAAATGGCGACATGCAGGGGCACCATCACCTAGTTAAAAATTTCATACGCAAAATTTTCCTCTTTGTTTTCCCATAATTTTTCATGATATACATGTATGGGTTCATCTTTGGCCCGAGTCCAACTCTAGCTCATTAATGGAAATGGTGTGATAGAACAAATTGCGTCCATAATGTATGTAGACATGAAGAATGAAGACACCTTCCCATTCTCTTTCTGTGCCCGATACTCTGTGACCCGACTGGTCAAGCTATCCGAAAACATCTTTTCCCAATCAAAGGAACTGCCTTTTGTGACCCAAAACATTAGAGGCACCCACGAAAGAAAACAATGTGAGGTGTCTTCTCTCCCGTACAACCTGCATGTCATCATGGCTACGTATTTGTGCTGCGGTTCTAAAGAAGCGATTGAATATATGTCATGGCTATCATCTCTGAACTTCGTAGTATTCGAAACCCAATCCTTTATCAAACTGGACATGGTTTTATCATACTGTTCTCATTCCTTCTCCTTGAACTCGTCCAAGAACTCAGCGCCATATGTGTAGTAGGACGTCATGGGCAGCTTATACATGGTTTGCAGATGCTCCGACCTGAAATTCCTGATGGTGACTCTCTTCTCATTCATGATAGTCCTGGTCAGTATGTCCACATGATCCAATTCCCATTGGACCATGTCATAATATGGAAGCAACCGTTGCCTGGCTTCTACTCTGTGCATTCCGGATTGGACGACTATTTTTTACTTGGTGGTCATATCATCTTTTTCGTTGTCGTTGGAGTCGTCGGAATAGTCCACCAACTCAGCCTGTAGAACATCCGAAATGAACGACCAATTCAGGACCGAATCGATACTTTGAGGCGAAGTATCAGAGACATTGTCCGATCCTTGTTCCAAAATCTCAACATTCGCCTTTGATGCTTTTCGTAGTGCCATGGCTAGAGATTGTGTTTTGGCTCTTCTGCGATAGAAATGCATATACATACAAAAGTCAGCTGCTAAGAGATAATGTGCTCTGCATATTATGAAATGAATTTTTTCTAATGAACCACAACTCTTATATATATTTGAAAATTCAGTACCTTTCAGAACAAGTCTGTCAAATCATATTTAGAAATAAATTTTGTCGTAAAAATCTGATCTTATATTCATCGATTTACCCTATTTCCTCATTAATTCCATAAATTTTAGCGGTTTAAAATGACGGTGGTGTATGAAATACTAAGGCTACCTCGTAAATCATGCAGACATCAAAACGCGGGATATGTATTGATTTAGCTTAATTTATCCGGTTTACCAACGTTAATCAATATTTCGGTACTCGTTATATCGGGGATTTTACATTAACATTTTGAGTCCCTAACACCCGAGACTGCGAAGATCGATTTTGGTTAATAAAAGGTAATCGTGATTTGCGGCTTGATTAATTTTATAATTATTATATTCTCCATATCGCGACTCGGAGCTTCGAAGATAAGTTTCTGGGAGATTTACATGCCAAGCTGCGAAACCATGAGATCGTGATAACATGACTTAATTAAAGGGAAGATAATCTTGGATTAAGTGATTAATTAATCATGTTATAACCACATCGTGATTTTGCGATTCGGGGTTTAGACGGCGTAACTTTCGAAAAGGACAATGCCGAGTGGAGAAATGTCGAGATAATCTTTTACCACGGTTAGCTTTTGCTTTTAACCTTGACATGGGTTAGTCAAATAAGGATCTCGTGTTCTTGGCTATCGGGGCCAAGACAATAAATTTTTGGGTTTGACGAACACCGAGGCACGAAACCCCGACGACATTTAATCATGGGTTAGCTAAAACTTTACCCTCGTTACTGTCTTGAGTGAAAAATTAAAACGATTTTGTTGTTTCATGGCTCGAGACATGTGAACTACATGACTTATAGTATCTGACCTACGAGATCCCGAAGCAGAACCAAAGAGGAATTTTTTTTACGAAAGGTAGGACTTGTTTCTAGAGTAGGATAATCATCGTTGCTCGCATGATAAAGCTTCAGAGATCTCGATATTTCAGAGGGAAATTATGAAAACCATCTTTAGATTTCAAGCATTAAAATTAAATTTATGACGGGCTATAAAGACAAGGGCGGCTCCAACAGGAGCTTCGACCAATTTTATTTAGTATCTCGAATGAATCATTACAGTATACACTCCATACAAATTATATATCATTCTTGAGTAACTCATCCATAGGGAATGTGATATCTCAATAATGTCCTAGAATTTTTGGTATTATCCCATATGTCCCAAAAATATTTTGATATGTTTAGAATTGATAAGGGGTTTTAAGTCGAGTATTGCTTTAATATTTTCCATGTTGACTTTGATTCCATATTTGAAAACAAGATGACCTAACAATATACAAATGAATGTTGCAAATATGAATTTATTTATATTTAGATAAATATGTATTTGTTGACATAGTTCCAACGTCATTCTTGGCCAATGTATATGGTTTTTTTAGTAAATTATATACAGTCCAGTCATCAAAGTAGACTACCATGGTTTTGTATATGTACTCTTAAAATATCTCAACTAATATCCTAGAAAAGATAGCAGAGGTATTTTTTAGTCCAAATGGATTTATTGTGTATGAAAAGGATCTAAATCCTGACACAAATGTTTTCTTATATTGGTCTTCCATATAAATTGGCACTTGGTTGTAGCCCAAAATCCATCTACAAAATGGGTTAGAAAATGATCAATAAGTGTAAATTTAATCAACCCTATGAAGTCAATGTAGATTCTTTTTTCTGAGGATTGTGTTTTTTTGGTTGTGCTACCATCAGGATAACCCATTTTCACATGTCAATAGGGGAAAATATTCCTTTTGATAGCATTGCTTCAATTTTTTTTTTGCATAATCTATTTAAACAATGTTACCAACTTAATGAGAACTCTACATAGTTCTTGTTTTTTATGGGTCTGTACATTTTTTACCTTGTTTTTTATGGGTATCCACATTTTTTAAATGCTTATTTTTTCAACTATTTTCAAATTTTTCTACATCGTTTTTTTTTCAATGGTGTTTTTAATCATTTTTTCATGGATTTTTCAATGTTAAAAATGTTGTATAACATTTGATTTTATGAAATCAATTTTTTTCATATAATTTTATCTCCTTAATTAATTCATGGTGCCATACTTTTTAAATATAGTGTTAAATATTATTTTTAACACATTTTTTTACCTTTACTTCAATACATAGGAAACAATTGTATCTAAATAACACTATTTTTAAATATTCAGCAAAAAAATACACATTTTAAAGCCATATATAATAAAAAAAAACATAACATTTTTGAAGCTATCCGCTTAAAATAAAATGTCAAATAAAGCATTTTTATGGACATAATTGAACAAAAAAAGTAAAAAAAAAAAAACAATTTTTTTTTTTTATATTTTTATACATTTGAAGCAAAAAAATGACAATATTTGATGCCATTTTCCTTAGCATATTGATTCAAATACAAATAAAAGTAAAAGGAAAATAATAAAAAATATTCATCATAAAACAACAACATATACATATTCATTATTATTTTAAAATTTGAAAGTCAAAACATTACAATTATAGCTCATCAAAAATTTGCAAAATTGACCATTGTTTTCAAGGGCATCTTAAAATTAATCAAGAATATCATATATCCCAAATTCATTATTCTCAAGAGACACGTCATAATTTTCTTGGACATCATTATGTTCTTCCATTATGTCACTTTTCTCTTCTATTGGGTCTTTGATATCTACAAGTTCTCCAAAGTGATCATTTCCCATCAATCCTCCTAATGGTACTTGAGCTTCCTTGACATTTTTTCCACCTTTGATTCATTAAAATCTCCTTTCCTTGATCCAAATTCTTGCATTTTATCTCGAAGAGATGGAATAGAATTAATTATGAATAAAATTGCACTGTAGTGGGTCACTTTCAATGGCTATGCAATTTCTTCCTTTTTGTAAGCAACACACTAGTGTTATACCTAATTGACCAAATACAAAATAAATAATTAAGTTAAATAATGTAAAAAAAACATAAATTACAAATAATAAAGATTGAAGTATGATTTCACAAATGTTATATCATGAGTCTTACCTGCACCTGATAATAAATCCAAAACCCATTATCCATCATTTAAAAATGTATCTATAAGATAATTAATTAGTGTTTGTGGCTTTTGATAAATGTTAAAAATCTCTCCTTTCAAATATTTTCCCTCATATGTTAGCTTTCTAACCATAGCATTGTAAACCAATAAACCATTATGATTCCTTCCATCCTTTACATCGAAAATAATCGAATCATAATAATCATCTTTTGTCTATATTGCAAGATGTATGCTCTCAATATCACATGTAAATGGTTCTCTATTGGAGCTATGAATATTAGGCTTGTGCTTGTAACATAAATAAGTGAAAATTCAATTAAATTGTGAATTAATAAAATTTATTTCTAATCTTAATTGCTAAACATACACTTTCAATATCTTAATAATAAATATGCACCATTGTCTTTCCTTTTCCCTTCAATCTTGATTGTACTAATCCTTGTTGTTTGTCTAAATGAAAAACCAGAAATCTCTAAAATGGTGATGTTGTGACTTCCATAAATCCCATAGCCACTTTATTGAAAGATTTTTAAGTATAAGTCTCACTCTCATATCCAAAGATTTGGATATTATAACCATGAGGGATATCCACAATAACTAGGGAGTATTTGTTTTTAGGAACAATATTTGCAATTTTTTCACAATCACCTAATATTACTTTATATCGAATAGTTTCAAGACCATTCCAAATGTAGTGATCAAGGGTGTCATTAAGTTCAACATTTTGAGCATGTATCCTTATTTCCCTTTTAAAATTGGTTTTTTGGACAAAATTTTTGAAGGTTCCAAGTACTCCATCTGCACTCTTCTTTGGCATCCTTAATGAAACAAAGAAACATATAGCTATATATATGTTAGCACCGAAAGTCACACTTTGAATGCTAAAGTGTAAGCTCAGTACCCATCAGAAGGTTTGTAAGGTAAGATTTAAAATAAAGTGTCAAATGGATAAAACTCAACCCAACAATGTAAATCACATAAAGTTCTAGATAAGATGCATCAGCAAATGAGGTCTTGTCTAACTTAGATCAGAGTTTTATAGAGTAAGGTGGGTAGAAGGAAGACCTTAGTGAGAAATATTAAGTAAGTATACTATTAGGATCAAGAATTACTAGTAGACTAATGAATAAAAAGATTTAGACACAAGAACTTCTTTAATAAAATATTAAACTCTAAGAACAATTATAACAACATCACAATCAAACCTCCATTGTAATACAACTATAAAATATAAATTGAAACATTCAATGACAGTAAATTCAGAGTAAGAGAGAAGCAATATGGAAGGAAATAAGTTGACTTATATTCAACAAAAATTCTCAAATATGATGCATAAAAATCCAGGGTTGGCTCTGTTACATCAATACATTACAAAAAGAGTCTCATACCAACCATTCAAACATTGACAATGACTTCTAATTCCTATATTATATCCTTGACTGTGAATGATAGTTGTACAATTTGAACTACATCCTCTAGCATAGGATTCCCACATCATGAAGCTAGAATAACTACAGTTGTTCAACAAAAATAACTAACTACTAAAAACTAGGCTTAATACTGGAAACTACCCTAACATCTTTAATAGGCTTGATGAAGTGTATCTTGAGTGCATCTTCTTCTGTCAGGTATCCCTCTAGCTTTTAAATCTTTTTAGCAGCTGCCACATACTCCCCTAGCCATCCGGTAACCATTGATCCTCTTGAAATCTTCAAAATAGGAGTTCACAACAAACTATGTAGAGCCAATTGTATCAACCAGTTCATAGCTAAGTTCACAACGCATGACTGCATAAGCCAGTTTGCAGTGCTAGGTGCTACGAACTCTCCTATATATTCTTAAGATATCTAGTGGAGCCCCAAAACACCCAACAAACCATTTTCAGAGCTATAGATGTTGTAAAAAAACTCATTATCTGGTGTATGAGTGAAAAACTTAATCATAGGCATCATACTTCACCAAAACATCAAAAATGCAAGAAACAGACACTATCCAAAACTAAAATTCTTTTAAGGCATTTCATATTTTTTACTTTTTGAGTTTGGAACTCCTTCTTGTGGAAACCTGGGCCAACACATCTAAATTCCTCTTGTCTATCTCTTCCCTGAAAGGTTTCAGCTCCATCTTTAACCCCCTGATCTAGCTCTGGTAGGCTATATTATGTTTGTACAAGTTCTTAAGTTGCATGTGGAGAGTTATAAATATTTAAGCTATGAACTTGGCATTTACAAGGGTCCCACGATACATATCCATGAGATCACTTATCTTCTTCTTTTCAACTAAATCCTCCCTTTTTAATTTAGCAATTTCAACTATGGCATCTTTAAGTTGTTTGTTCATCCTTTTAAAGGTAGGGTTTTCTAGAGGAGTAGTTATGTCTATAAAATCGATGTGCTCCTCAGTAGGTACAGTTTTACCTTTACCTTTTATCTTGATTAGATCTTCCACTGTGTCTTATTTCACAATGCTTTCCTACTTTTTTGATGATTTAGTGAAAGGTTTCCTAGCCTTAGCTTTATCTGTAACATATGGTGAATAGAAAAGTAACCTCTTCAACTCATGAATGCAATGATGGTAATGAATGCATAATGTACTTTGGATGCACTGTGAACTCTCTAGTGAGTTGGAAACATACATATCAAATGTGATTTGACATCCTAACAGGTAACAGTGACACAAAGGAGGGATCTAAGTACAACATGGATGAGGTGACATGTCAGGGTGATAATGGAGAAATAAAAGATGTGATGGATGAAATTTTGTCCAATTTATCATGATAATCAAAATATAACCCAAGGACTATAGACCAAAACCAACACTAACTTTAGTTATTTGTGTCAAGAATGAAAAATGACTATAGGAAAAGGACAAAACCTAAAATTTAAACAACACTTATGAATCAAAATCAAAGACTAAAGGAATTGTTTTTTACCCGAGAAATTCTATGTGATAACAATATCTATAACTAATAAAATAGAAAGAAATTAACCTACAAAAGAATATTAATATGAATGTAATAAATCAACATACATTTTTGAATGCAACAAAAAATTGTTTCAATGTTGTTGTAGAGCTTGAATCTAGATAGTTGAGTCTAACATCATCCCAACTCGCTTCATTCAACATATTAACCATTTCCTCTTGTATTCTCATATACACCTTTGTTACACCTCAAAATTACTCACTTCGCAAGTGTCGCAAGTGCTGTAATTAGTGTTGCAAGTGTCGCATCTTGACCGCAAGTGTATAAGTGTTGCTGACATCATACTACCTTCTTTCCTATGTCATGCCTCCAACAACATGACAGGGACACTTAGGACACCTCAGAGACTAGTTGTGAAGAGGAGGAATCAGTCTACTAGAAATGCAAGTCTCTTGCTATTGAAAGGACCACTAAAAATTGAGTTTTAGGGAGGAGTTCTTCCCTATACATTGTCAGGGAGAGTTATAATGCTATGTCCACCCTTCTAGGGGAGTGTTATAACACCAGTGCTTGCTTTCCTTCTCTTGGGGAGTGTTATAATGCTCTGATGCCCCTTTTGGGGGAGTGCTACCTATTCTAGGCAAAAATTGGTTTTTTGAAAAGAATGAGGGAAAGATACCCTCAATATATGAAGGTAGTTGGATTCAAATATTTGGTCAAGACTTGATATTAGGGTAGATCCATAATTGGAGGAGGAAAATCCTCAACTTACCCCAAAGATATCTCAAGTAGTTGGGCCTCTTCAAGCCTATTTAAACAGGCCTTCTCATGGTGAAAAGGAATGGAAAGAATTGTGAAACATCTAACCTATGATCTCATGAAGAAGGTGCCTTTACGAACATCATAATTCGGTGTGTTGACTATTTGAGCAAGGGTTCAGACGAGGAAGGATTGACGAAGCTGCTACACTCGCATCTATGGCTATAAGCATTCTTCGTTGTTGTTCTCTTTAATATAATATGCTTGGCCTGTTTCTTTCAAATATGTGTTTGATCTCACATGAATTTGTCTCTAATGGATAGGTCTATTTCGAGCTAATATCAATAGAGTAGGAAGTTGTTTGTACTTTTGTTTGTCAATAGGACTTATTGAGGAGCGTAAGATTGGAGCTCAACTCAGACTGTGCAAGGACAAACACCGGTAAAAAGGTACTTATTTTCTCCTTCCTCCTCACAAGTTAGTTTATATACATATAAAATGAAGTCAGTGTCCATGTTAAGCACCTTTTTTCTTAAGAGTTAAGAGTCTATCTCTAAAGAGGAGATCTACCTATCCGCAGGGAGATTTTCCTTCAACAAAAATTGGCGACTCCACTGGGGAAGAATCATAACTTTTTATTTTTGGTTTTCCTCACAAACCTTGTCTTACCCTTTGTTGTTTTTAGACATTTTTCACCCTATATGTTTGATTTCATATTCTGATTGACTCCTTACCCCATCACATTCATCTTGATTGCCAAAGTTTGATTAAAATTTTGGGTTTTTTGGACAATTTTGTGAGTTGTGGAAGCCTAGCGATCCCATACCTTGTTAGCAAAGAACTAGTGCTCCCCCCTTGGTCTTAGATAGGGATTTATAACTCTTCAGTGCCCCTTACACCAGAGCGCCAACCTCTCTTTGCAAAACATCCTTTCCAGAATTGTCTTTTCTGAAGACTAGTCTATGTTTTTTTCACTTGCTAAGCTTCTTTGTGATTCAATGCTTCTTCCTATAACCTTTGAAATCCTTCCTTCTGAGGAATAGGCACTTTTCTATTAATATTTTTTGGATTTCTTCCTTATTTTGAGTTTTTATGCTATTGATAACTTGGAATCAATCCACTGCTTTCTTCTCTATTATCCGACTGAGCGGGAACTTTGGTGAAGGGCATCAAAAATCTGTGAATCATCTTATTTGGTTATTTGAGGTCATCGTTCTTAAATGTCTCTCTTTTGTGTGAATTTTTTTATTTTTCTTTGTTATCTTTTGTTTTCTCTTTGCTTCCTATTTCAATCATAGTAAGAGGGTGTGTTGTTTGTGCGAAAATTGCTTATCCTTGTCTGAATTTCCTTGATCTGAAAGGGTAGTTGGCAAGAGAAGTCTTTGCATTAAATTAATCTTCATTCACATACAAACGAAAAAAAAACACATCTTTGTGATTGGTTTTCATATTAGAAGGCGTTTCTAAAATATTTTAGCATTGCATTGGATTTGATTGAGAACCAATTGATTGAGGACATTCCATATTAGTGTTTGATAGTGAAAATGACTCTTTATCTTTCCCTTAAATAGGCATTCATTGAAAAGAAATGATTGTTTATCATCTTTCATGCATTTTTTGGGAATTTGAGTCATCATTCCATTAGTTCCACTTTCATACACCCTTTGAGTAAAGAACAACTAAAAAACGAACACTAATTAAAAATTATCTAGAAAAATTTTGTTTTTAGGATCTTCCACCAACAATAGACTAGGGTTAGAACTTTGGATTAAGAAATGAGTACAACTCTCCAAATTTTTCAAAAAAAGCATTAGCATCCTGAGCTAGGGAGAGTCAAATCCAATTTTCGTAATGGTTTTCTAGGAACCCCCTCTCACATAGGGGTTACGCACGAGGTCGCATTCGGGCGAATTACAGAGATTATCCCTCCATGGTTCAATTGTTTGTAGTGATCAAATCGTATATTGAGGGTCACTTGAAGGTATACCCATGATTATGTGTGGGAGCCTCTCGGGTTGATTTCGGACTTGTTATCCTGCCCATATGTTTTGGATAGGACTGTCGACTGTACTCACCCAGGGACTCACTTTGAATTGGTGTCTTTAGTTTCCATAATATTTAGGTACTTACACAAGGTGACGGCGAAGGGAAATCTCACTGTACCTGGAATAGACATTAGTCAAACTCACTCGGACTCCTTGGAGGGTAAATCCACAATTACTATGTGGAAGCTTTCACCAAAGTGAAAGTCCGTTAAACAGGTCACCATTGTAACTATTCCACCATATCCTAGCTCCTTCTTGACTTGATCACGCGACGTTGGATTTCATCACCAACTAGTACGATCATCGAGAGAAGTTGTTTTTGCTTGGTTGATTCCTAGATTTTATTAGCATATGTTGTTTCTGTTTGTTAGTTGGACCTCGTTTTTTAGTGTGTTTTGTTATCCTCCACAATTGAGCCTGTAAACGATAAAGGTCTTCGCATATCACGTAGGATGCAAGGGATGCCTCTGGAAGGCTATCAACCCTTACCTCCTAACCCTCCAGAAGACAACTACCGTAGAGAGGTAGAAAATCAATCTGACGCTGGAAGTGTTATTGCTCCTCTGTTAGATAACTTAGAAGGTTCTTTGGTCATGGTTGAAAATCCCACTACATCTGTGTCGGTAACTCCTCTCGAACCACTTTTGGTTCATTTAGACTCCCTTAGGAACATCATAGCCAAAGAGGTCCCACGATTACCAGAGAGGATTTTTACCGAAACATATATGGGATCCATAGAACCAATATTTAGTGATGAGTATAGGACTCCTGTTCATCCTAGCACCACAGTAGATACAAATCCCACACCTTCTCGTTCTATATGGAGGACTTCATCGGGACATGATCTCTATGAACATTTTGAATCCTTTCGACAACCCTTTCATCCTCATGACCCTCCTAGTGAAACAAGAACATCCGGTCAAACCATGAATCACCCAGTCGATCAGGTTATTAACCCTACTGTTACACCAGCACAAGTCCATACTAATTTTGGACTCATCACCTCTACTCATCTCCAAGGCACTTCAATCTCTACCCCCGTTTCTACAAGATTTTACTCTACAGCTCCACATGTTCCAAATGATCCTGTTGAGACATCTCTTCAGCCGAGAATGCAGACCCCCGCTAGCCCAACACAACCGACTGGAGGGAAACCACCATCTAACAAAAAATTCCCTCCTGGAGGAATATCGTTCCATGGAAGGCCTACCCCTCCTGGGGGACAACCCCCTTTTTATGATCCTCCTGGAGGGAAACCTCCTTTTGCAAGTCATACCCCAGTCGTAAACCCACTACTGGTAGGGGGGAAACCTTCATTTTCTAGAAACCCTTCACAATCTTGGGGACTATCTTCAAGAGGCACTTTTGTTCAACCATAGGTTGGGGGGCACTCATCTCATAATCCACTAGGAGGAGTCTCAAATCCTATTCCTTCCGGAACATCGTACGGACAACCTTATCTGGGCGGTATCCCAAACACCACCTGGAGTTCTCCAGGACCACAGTCTTATCCTCCTCATGGGTATAATGTTTATCCACCTCTGGGATCTACTCCTTACCATTCTCAAGGGAAAAATGTTTATCCTCCTCATGGGAAAATAAATCACCTGGCCTATAATGCTTAAACCCCACCGGGTTATGAAAATGTTTCTCATCCATCATCGAATCCTATTTATCCTGGCCAACAACAACTATATGTAGGAGCACCTACTGGGTAAAACTATCCACCTAACCCATATTATTGTCCTACTTGTGTTCCTATGCCACACCAGTATCATCTGCAAATTAACTGACAGCTACCTTTCCTTGCGACTCTGGATCTCCCAGACTTGTCTCGGTTAACTAATGATCCTATTTTTCATTCATCAGTTTGGCCAATCATTCTAGCTAAACTTCCTTCTGATATTCCAAAACTTGATGAAAAATCTGGTGAAGATGCAAACAACCATGTGATGACTTTCCATTTGTGGTGTTCATCAAATTCCCTTATGGATGATTCTGTACGTTTGTGTCTTTTCCAGCGAACACTTACACGCTCAAAGAAAAAGTGGTATATTGAACTACCACATGCTTCTTTTCATGATTTCAATTCCCTCACCATGTATTTCCTCACGCACTTTCAACTTCCTATTCTCTATGAGAAGAGTACAAAACTCTTGACCTCCCTTCATCAAACTAACTACGTGCATATCTCTGACCATATTCATGAGTGGAGGTGATGATGAAGGATGATCAAGGCAATCATTCTTGACATATTATTGGAGGAATGGTTTACTAAATCAATTTTACCCCTGATCGCTTGCGATGTTGCTATGGGTGGCACGGTCACAGCGGAACAAGACATCGCTTGAGCTCAATATTTATATTTGGTTTATCCCCAATCTGGTACTTTGTATGATTTTCTTATGAATGCTACTCGAGCTAATACCGATCCATCTAAGCAGTCATCCTCATCTCATGTGGATGGTGTTATCAGTTCCGTCAAAAATCAATCTTTTTCCCAATCGACCACACTCTCCTCTACCTCCCCCCAAACTCAGATATCTGAGAAGAATGCAGTTCAATCTGCCCCTTCACAACAATCCGGAGGTAAGAAGAAGACAAAGAATAAATCAAAAAATAACAATGAACAACCAAAAAATAAAACACCTGCTACTGAAAAGAAACCACAACGGAAACTGAAATTCCTTTGTATCATTTGTGGTGATGATCATTACACTTGGGACTATCCACTTTGCAATGAAGTGACCAAAATTTTCCAAGGAAATTCACAACCCGCTGTGCTTACTCAGCCTTTTACACAGCAGCAATCCATGGTTGCTGAAACCCCCTCTCCTAGGGGCAATTCAAGCCATCCTAATGATGAGACCTCGTCGAGTGCACATATTTATATGTTTAATGGGATTAATTTGACCACTCTCTCTAAGAAATATGACACACCAGGTAACCTTGACAAAGGAAAAGACATTAACGGTACCGGTACTTTGCCAGATCCATCATCATCCTCTGTTAGTTTTCCATCGGTTAATCCTACATCTGGACCATTTCAGATTGAGAAACCCACGTTTGAATCTATCTTACACCCTCCCAAGAGCACTATCTACAAAGATACCTTTAATCCTAGTTCACGTGTCACCCATAACTACAACATTGTTGAAGATTTGGCTCAAGCACCGTGTGTTATTTCTGCGTTAGAAGTTCTATAGCACTATCCTAGTCAACATAGAATGCTCTTGGCCGCTATTGGCACTGTTGATCCTGAGTCATCCAACCATATCATGTTTAACTTGGACAATTATGCGTCTCGACTCTCTCACCAACTTTATTTTCAAGTCGATGTTGTTGTTCATAATCAACAAATCCACCAAACTATTCTGGATGAGGGAGCCTCAACTTGTGTCATGTCTTTAGCATGTTGGAAAGGTTTAAAATCACCCGCACTTAACAAATCCCCAACGATGTTACGTGCCTTCGATGGGAGAGGTTTTCATCCCCATGGGATTTTACATTCCCTGCCCATCCAATTGGGTGGAAAAACTATTAATGTTGATGTCGAGGAGGTCGATGCTCCCCTCGATTATAACTTGTTACTTGGAAGAAGTTGGTTTTATTCTATGACTATTGTTGCCTTGCCAGTTTTTCGATGTGTCCAATTTCCTCATCAGGGAAAAATTGTCACTGTTGATCAGTTGGATTTCTGCACGAACAATGCTCACGCTCCTGCTACCAACAATATTCCTTTCTTGGGAGACCACAAGATCATGTATGAAAGTGTTGGTGTTGGCTTACTAAAATATTCTAGCCTCATGGGTACCTTCCCTACACCACTTCCACCGACTACACATCATATTTCCACCGTCGATATGATTTCAACCGTGCCTTATCAATCATTGGAATCATCTAACCCTTAGATTGTACCTTGTCTGATGGAATTTGATGCACTAGGTGACACCGTACCACTTAGTCCAGCCAAACCATTATATGTTTCTATCCAATCCACTTCTCCCTTGTTGGATTACCACCATCTATTGGCACCCAACAGTTCCTCAATGCAATCACGATTGGGTTCCTTGCCATCTATGATTGATTAAATTTCCCCCATTTTTCCCTTGGATGAATCTATTCTGGAAATGCTTCGCATTGACAAGTTACCTCGGGATAATAACCATCATCGATCCTCTTTTCTTCTCCCTCATGAAGAATTTTGGGAATATATACACTCTATCTCCCCTCCTAGTGTTGATTTTCCATCATCTCCCATGATTTCAACTTTCGATGATTTGGATCCAGTAGTGGACATGGTGATTTCTGTGGTAGGGTTATTGGAGCCTGATCTCCTTACCTCTATCATGACACTTGACATGTGTTCCTTTTCGAGTGATTATCTTGCATCCACCAAATATCTCCTGGAAGCCATGAATGAGTTTTGTCCCTTGACATGGTATCCTTCTAGAGCGTTATTCTCTTGGAAGCCATGATCAAGCAGAGGCCATGAGCATAGTTTTTCTTCTCTATGGCAAGCTTGTTAAAAAATGAAACATAGGCCCTGAGCATAGTTCTTTTCCTGTGTCAATCTCGTTAAAAATGAAATGGTCACCTCTCTTGAACCTTCTTTTCATCCACCCTTCTCCTTTTCTTCTCTAGTAGAGAAATTGGTGACAACCTCAAAGTCAATGAATGAATTGAATCTTGGGGGGCATGTCTCCAGCCTTTGATGATCATTCTAGAGTTAAGCCACTAGATTTTCAAGCTGGGGGCATACTGAGCTTAGTCTTTGTTCTTTTTTGTGCTCGAAAATACATGAGAATGCATCCGGGTAAACTTTTATCTCTTTTTCGGACCTGTATGGATACACAAAAAAGGAACCCCCTCGAGTCTCCTTTAAGCTCTTTTTAGACTCTCTAAACATGAAATGATTGTCGAGTGATCTTGCTTCCTTTCCCACTCGTTAAAATATTTGAAAAGGCATATTTCGAGTGATAATTTATCTCTTTTTCAGCCTCGCGAGACTAACATTATGAAAAAGGACAACATTGGAGTCATCTTTAAGTTCTTTTCAGACTCTCTAAACATGAAAAGATTGTCGAGCGACCTTGTTCTCTTCATGCTTGTTAAAGTATTTGAAGAAAATGTCTGTTGAGTGATAGTTTATCTCTTTTTCCATCTCATCAGACTACTTTATGAAAAAGGAACTGAGAGAGTTCTCTTTTAAGTGTTTTTCCAGACTCTATAATCATGAAAAACCTTTGAGTTTTTTTTCTTTGGACTCATTAAACAAACATCGACAGGACCATATAGGATCGAACCTTTACTTATTCCAGTTCGTTAAACAAAGGAAGAGGAACTTACCAAAGGTGATTTATATCGAGCATGTGTTACCCTTCTTGAGCTCGTTAAATTAAAAAGAGGTACTCATCTATCTGGATGGGGGAAAAATTGTAGAAAGCAAGCCAAGCAGTTTTTGAGAACATTACCAAGTAACTCTTAGAGTCACCCTTGAACACGACACTTTGTCTTTGCACACATATTAATCCGCTGAACCTCTACACTGAAGCAATCCTCTAATTTTTTATTACTCCTTTGGTTCACCCGATGAAAGTCATGGTATCCACTGCATCATCGTGTTTTGGTCCATGTCATGTTTCTACTGTTGTTCCTCAGTGTTCAAGGGAAGTATCCACCTCGAGAGTTAGCCATCACAAATATCTTGTCTCAAAACCCATGTTAGTCCATGTTCATTTGATCTACCAATTACATCTTTGTGTCTGTTTCATGTCATTGGTGGGGGATACATCAAGGCCCTCCTTCGACGAGTCTATTCCTGTCGACTTCAACACGTTATCTAGGAACTAGACTTAGAAACCAATTAGTACTTTGGGACCTGCATGCCTCAATGGAAGGCCTCCTCATGTTCGACAGTGTGTTTACATCACTGACCTTTGATCAAATGATTCCACGGATGTTTGACTTCATCTCATCCATTCACATTCGTTGGACTGTACTAGGGTACCTTGGGAATCATTGACATCAATAGTGATCTCCCTCGTGCTTGTTAACGGTTTACATCATTGACCGGTAATCAAGTGATTTCTGCCATGTTCAACATCAGGACATCTATTCACATGCTTAGATTCATACTACATCGGGATCAGTAAGAAGACCCTGGGTTGAGTGATCACTTTGATATGTACTTTTCCCAGGTTATGAAGGAGTTTCTTTTGAACAATGACACATATACTTTCACATAGATCCACTTTGTATTGGTCGCGGTTATGTCTTGTCATATCATGGATCCACTGTGTATTCTTCATGGCTACGATCATTTCAGGTCATGGGAGTATAGATCTGCAGTGTATCCTCAATGGCTATACCTTTTATCAATATAATTATGGATCCGCAGTGTATTTATGGTGGCCATACCTTGAAAGTATCTATCAATCAAGCATAGGTATGCCTGCCTTGGGTTTGAAGCATGTCTTAACATTTGTTTGATGGTCATGTGCAGCTTCTGTCAAGTTCTCTAAGCCCTCACCCTTGCTTGAAAGTCTGAAAAGTATTTCAGTTATCAGTTCTCGTCTTCTAACTTCACACTTTGGGGGGGCAATCTGTTACACCTCAAAATTACTCATTTTGCAAGTGTCACAAGTGCTGCATCTTGACCACAAGTGTATAAGTTTTGTTGACATCATACTACATTCTTGCCTATGTCATGCCTCCAACAACATGACAGGGACACTTAGGAAACCTCAAAGATTAGTTGTGAAGAGGAGGAATTAGTCTACTAGAAATGCAAGTCTCTTGCTATTGAAAGGACCACTAAAAATTGAGTTTCAGGGAGGAGTGCTCCCCTATACATTGTCAGGGAGAATTATAACACTTTTTTCACCCTTCTGCAAGAGTCTTATAACACCAACGCTTGCTTTCCTTCTCTTGGGGAGCGTTATAATGCTCTGATGCCCCTTTTGGGGGAGCACTACCTATTCTAGGTGAAAATTGGTTTGTTGAGAAGAATGAGGGAAACATCCCCTCAATATATGAAGGCAGTTGGATTTGAATCCTTGTTCAAGCCATGATATTAGGGAAGATCCATAACTAGAGGAGGAAAATCCTCAACTTACCCCAAAGATATCTCAAGTAGTTGGGCCTCTCCAAGCCTATTTAAACATGCCTTCTCATGGTGAAAAGGGATGGAAAGAATTGTGAAGCATCTAACCTATGATCTCATGAAGAAGGTGCCTTTTGGAACATCAGCATTCGGTGTGTGGACTGTTTGAGCAAGGTTTTGGATGAGGAAGGATTAACGAAGCTACTACACTCGCATCTATGGTTGTAAGAATTCTTCGTTGTTGTTCTCTTTAATATAATATGCTTGGACTGTTTCTTTCAAATCTGTGTTAGATATCACATGAATTTGTCTCTAATAGATAGGTCTATTTCAAGCTAATCTCAATAGAGTAGGAAGTTGTTTGTACTTTTGTTTGTCTACAGAGCTTATCGAGGAGCATAAGATTGGAGCTCAACTCGGACTGTGCAGGGACAAACACCGGTAAAAAGGTACTTCTTTTCTCCTTCCTCCTCACACATTAGCTTATCTAGATCTAAAAGGAAGTCAGTGTCCATGTTAAGCACCTTTTGTCTTAAGAGTTAAGATTTTATCTCTCAAGAGGAGATCTACCTGTCCGTAGGGAGATTTTCCTTCAACAACCTTGTGGCTAAATACAAATAAATAAATAATGTTATAATGACATATACAAAAATATACTTGGAACATTGATATGTTAAAATAAAAAAATTAATTTTCTAGTCCTAACATAAATAATAAATAACTCAAAAATTTTACTTTTTAAATTCATCACATTTCTTCCATTTATAATTCACCCGACCTTACACGTGATAATATAGCTATAATAAGTGTCTCATACTTCACTCCTTGTATCGTTATTCAAGGTTTTATAGTGATAGATTCTGGTAGATTCTTGATTTTAGGACGTGTCTTACTTGTGTTACATATTAAGGGTTTAGCCTTCTTAACCCTCTAATTTTTTATACCAATATTTTCCCATAAGATAAAGATCTCATCTACCAAATCCCATACCTTTCCAGTTCTAAATATCAATTGAAAATATATATCCACAACTCTGAATGCATCACTTCCTTTTGCAATTTTTTCTTGTACATTTTCCATATCAATTGAGAAGCCTATTTCCATACAACATTGCTTTTTAAAATTTGCATAAACATTTGATCTATCCCCACTACATATTTCAAAAAACACATCATGGATAAATATCACCCTTTGAATGAAATTCATGGACATCTTGTACTCATTATCTATGTTATGTTCCCATGCCAATAAATTTTCTTTTGCATATGTTAAATCAACATAAATTATACATTTGATTGTCTCAAAAAGAGGATTATTGGGATAGTCTTACATCAGTTCTCTTCTAGCCTCTGTAGAATGATTTCCTCTAATCACTTAATAATTATAGTAAAAACATTTTGATCTATCAAATTCATCCCTACTAGGAACTTCCATTGGAGAAAAAATAACTAGAGAGTGAACCACATGTGGACATGGATTGTACATAATCAATGCTTTCAAGTTGTGAATATGTAAGTGATGCGGTTTTCTAATTTGATTTTTTTCTTTCCCTTCTGTGGGTTCATAAATTTTCTTCACATTCAACTAAAATGTATGGACATCATCAACTAAGTTGGTCCTCCTCAATCAATTTTGAATGGCATTTTGTGTTGTTTTCATAATACCATCCTCTAGATAAGCAACTAGTGTTATTATTTATTTTCTACCTTTAGGACTTTCATTACGATATTCATAGTTAACCATGACTGATTCATCATCAACACCATTTGATTTCCTCCTCTTATGATTTAAATGGGTTTCATCTAAATCAACTATATCCTCATAATCAATAGGATTGGAATCATCCTTGGGCATCGCTTTTTCTCGTTTCTCTTATTTATTCTTCTTGTGAGAAGGAGTCATAACCTCATTAGCACTAATCTTAGTAACATTTTCATTTGGTGTTTCCATATCTTCAAATGTAACCCTTCTAGGCTTTCTAGAATGGGAACTTTTATTTCTTATTTCTTGTTCTTGTGTGTCTACTCTTGCAACTTCAACCTTTGTTGCTCTTTGTTTATTTTTTCTGTCTTCTTTTTCCTTATCGATATGAAAGGCATTGATGACTTCCATGATATTTTTATCTATAGAGTAAATCCCCACTAACATATTTGGAAGTCACATAGCAAAATCCTATAAAAATATAGTAGAACATTTTCGTGTTAAATAAGATTTAAAAATTACCATGATACCTATAATAATTGATGATAAAAAAAATAAGAATAAACAAAATTTCATTGCCTCTCTCAATGTCTTCAATGATAGATGCACATAATTCTATAAAACTTTCTTCCCTATTATAATTGCTCAATTTGAAACAATATCTAATCTTGATATAAGTCTTGACTCATTTCACAAGTGTATAAAAAGTACATATTGTTGGTACCAAACATATATCTCTTAACAATCCAAGTGGTTGATAATTTCCTTGCACATGTTCAAAATCGACAAAATACAAATATCTATGCTTTCCATTGTTGCCTTATCTGTCTTTTACAAACCAAGAATGTTCCATTATTTTTTCATCTTCGACATATTTCCACTCTCTAACATTCTTCATTGCTCTTGAGAGCTCAGGTGTTGGACCTTGAACAAATGTGTTATCAATTTGTTTCCTATAATTCATGGAGACCCTAGCTGCAGTTTTGGATGTCATTATTCCAGGTCTTGATTTGGATACATTCTTAGATAATTTTTTTGAACCCATTTTCCTACATGAAAAATTAAAAAAATAAATTATGTCTTTATAATAATGATGGGAAAATGTTTACACTATAATAAAAAATAATAAAATCATCTACAATATTTGAATTTAAAAAAAAAATACTTGGCCTGGGGATACTAGGTGTGATGCCCATCATTGCCCCCTCCATGCAGGACCAAGTCTTGGACTAGGAGAGCGCTCGCGGTGATGTCGGGAATTTACCCCACAACACTTTCAACACGGGCTAGGGAGATGCATTGATGTTGAGGCGTCAACTATCTTTTGATCGGAGTTTCATGGGGGTGATGCCCGACATCACCTCTTGCACCTACGACAGTTGGGGGTGATGCCTAACATCTCCTATGGCGCCCCCATAGGTCAATAATTTCCCCCACGTGGAGGGAAATCACCCCCAACAACCCACACAAGATAGAACTATAATAAAATTAGTAAAAATGAAAAAATATTATAAAAAAATACACTAAAATTTGTTTTTTTTCATTTTTTTTTCATTTTTTCTTCATAAAATCCTAAAACGTTTGCTAAAATTTCTTCCAAAAAGGCCTAAAAATATTTAAAACCTGTGAATTATTTAGAAAAAAATATAAACAATCTCATACACTTTAGGGTTTTCGATGATTTTCGCATAAAAAATGTCATATAATTCAAAGTTTATCTTATATTTTTTTTTGGTAAATGGTAAGAATTAAAACAAATACTAACCTATGAAAACGCTTCTCCCTTATAGATTTCTCCAAACTATTTAACGAATGTTTCTCAATATTTAACACAATGTAAAAATACAAAATAAGAGTGTTTATATGTAGCAAAGATTATATGAATTACTGTTAAGTTTAATGAATATGSGATAAATAAAAAAGAAGAAGAGTGTGTATATATATACCAAATATTATATGAATCATCACTAAGTTTAATGAATGTGGGATGAATTAAAAAACATGAAAAWTTTTGTATTTAACTAATAAATAACGAATTGATAGAGTAAAATATTTATTTAATTTCGAAAGGAAAATATTAGAGGGAAAATATTCGGGGGGCAAATTTTGGAGGGAATTTTTTTTTTTTTTCGGGGGGGGGCAGTTTGGAGGGAATATTTTGGACGTGGGGGATTTTGGAGGGAAAATTTCATTCTACAAGTTATGATATTGGCATTGGAAGGGTGAGAATTTGTATCATTCTATGCTCTTAGTGAGAAGTTATGGCTTCGTCAGATAAAAAATATTGTATTTCTAAGACATCAACATATTGTTCACATACCTCTTCTTTTGGGACTAGTAAATGCTATGGGAATACTTGTAATGTAAATGAGGAGTCGTATTTTTCACCTAGTCGGAAGTTTGATCATAGTGCAAGCAATGATATTCAACATGTTCATGAGGAAATTCCTAAATCCGAAGACTTTTAGGGCACCAATGATAAAGAGGAGGAATATGATGGTGATCAATCTATTCAACAATTTAATAATATTGAAAATACTCAAAATCTAGGTCCGAGGGAAGACTTTGATTATAGTGTAAATGATTTGGATGATAATTTTACTCCAAGTGAGGATTTTCAAGGTACTAATGAGGATGATTAATGTTTTCCCCCAAGTGATAATTTTCAATGCACTAATGAGGATGACAAAGAATTTCCCTCAAGTGGAGATTTTAAAAGTAGTGAAGTTGATTATGTCAATGGTGGACACTCTTTCCCAAGTGGGGATTTTAAAGGAATCAATGTTGATGATGATGATTTTCCTCCAAGTGAGGATTTTCAAGGTACTAATGAGGATGATGAAGATTTTCTTCCAAGTGATGGTTTTAAAGGCACCAATGAGGATGATGAATAATTTCCCTCAAGTGGGGATTTTAATTAGTGAAGATGATTATGCCAATGTTGGACACTTTTTCCCAAGTGGGGAATTTAAAGGAAACAATGTTGATGATGATTATTTTCCTCCAAGTGGGGATTTTCAAGGTATAGATGAGGATGATGTATATTTTCCTCCAATTGAGGATTTTCAAGGCACTAATGAGGATGATGAATAATTTCCCTCAAGTGGGGATTTTAAAAGTAGATAATATGATTATTCCAATGGTGGACACTTTTTCCCGAGTGGGGAATTTAAGGGCAGTAATGTTGATGATGATGATCTTCCTCCAAGTGAGGATTTTCAAGGCACTAATGAGGATGGTGAATAATTTCCCTCAAGTGGGGATTTTAAAAGTAGTGAAGATGATTATGTTGATGGTGGACACTCTTTTCCAAGTGGATAATTTAAAGGCACCAATGGTGATGATGATGACTTTCCTCCAAGTGAGGATTTTCAAGATACTAATGAGGATGATGAATATTTTCCTCCAAGTGAGGATTTTCATGGCACTAATGAAGAGGATGAATAATTTCCCTCAAGTGGGGATTTTAAAACTAGTGAAGATGATTATGTTGATGGTGGACAGTTATTTCCAAGTGGGAAAATTAAAGGCACCAATGGTGATGATGAAGATTTTCCTCCAAGTGAGGATTTTCAAGGTATTGGTGATGATGATGATGATGATGAAAATTTTCCTTTGAGGATTTTCACGGAACTAATGAGGATGATCAATAATTTCCCTCATGGGAGATTTTAAAACTAGTGAAGATGATTATGTCGATGGTGGATAGTTTTTTCCAGGTGGGAAATTTAAAGGAACCAATGGTGATGATGATGATTTTCCTCCAAGTGAATATTTTAGAGGCATCATTGATGGTGTTGTTGATGATGGAACATTCTTGTTAGAGAATAATTTAATGGCATTGATAATCTTAAGGGTAAATATGGTTTTCCTTCAAGTGAATATTTTCATGGTGAGGATGGTAATCATTTTTCTAGTGAGTTTGATATTCCTCTTATCAACTATATTATAAATGAATATGATGATGGAACTAGGAATAAATAACATTTTCTCAATCATTCAAGTGAAACAAATCAAGGTGATAAATATTCTCTTGTTCATTCTCCTCACAATGTTTTGTATGATATTCCTCCAAGTGATGAGGAAATTACTTCTACCGAGGAAGATGAAATAGTGGATACATTACAAAGAAACAATGTGTCTAGGAATAAGACTAGACTGTTTTATACCAATCCAAATCATTATTGTTATATAAGGTCTAGGAAATAATTTCTCACTAAATCAATTTCCATAAGTGATTTGATTTCAAGTGAATGTTTTCAAAAGAATTGCTTGAAAAATATGGAATACTTGTATGACTTGAATAAAAGGAAGAAATATTTTTTTGGACAACTGAGAAGGGGGTGAATCAGTTGTTACTTTGGTTAAACAATTATGCCCATTTTAAACTCTTTACAAAAAACTCAATGACGATCACAATAAAGTAGGGAAGTAAGCAATAGAATATTCAACATCAATTACACACATGAAATATACAGAGACAGATATTTTTTGAGGAAACTCATAAAGGGAAAAACCTCTTATTATTGATATGATAAGTAATATTTATTTCATGTACATTATCATTATTATGAGCTCCAACTCTTATTAAGGCTACAACCTCTGTTTTACAAGCAACAACTTGTTGAGAGCACCAACTCTTTGGTTTCTCTAGCACCCACTAGAAGGAAGCACCAACTCCCTGAGTGTTCCAACACCAACTGGATGAAAGAGACAACTTCTAGTCACACAGGAACCAACCTGTATAACAGAAAAAAATAGTTCTACCTTGCACCACCCTACCACCTTGGTTTTTCTGGCTGCAACCAGATGGAAGCTACAACTCCCTGTGTTCAAGCACCCACTTGAAACTCTAAGGAAACTAGTCCTCTCTAGCACCTCCCTACCACCCCGAAGTATAAATATTTTCTTTCTTAACTTTATCACAGTGATACAACATTTATCTATGGTTTATCAGTCTCATCATTGTTCTATTGCACTTCTCTACTCTGCCTACATCAATGTCTCTCCCTGCTCACATCTTTTGTGCTTTATGTTCTTCTGCATTTTATTCTCTGTGCGCCATCTCACCTCTGTGCACTATGTCTTTGCATGATCTTCATTGTGTCATTGTTCTTCCCTACAAGTTATTCACTACGCATCTTTCTCACAAATGCATAGCTAACCAATAGATTCCCCTCACTACTCTGTCTTGCATCATTTCTCACGTCAAGTCCTCTACTTAATAATCATTGCAACTCCTCATCATCTCTAGCAGTTCTCACAATGTGTTCATCATCAGTGAACATTATGCTGAGATTCCCTAGCTTCTTTGGTAGTCAAAACTCTTCATATTCTTTGTCAGTTACAGCCAATCAATTATGGTTTCTTTGGCTTCAAAGTCCCTTCCTTCATGTGATCACTAGCAGTGACCATATGCCTGGGCTTATTGATCACTTGACAACTTATCAATTCAATGGCCATGATTCACTCTCCTGAAATGGATGACTATCATAACTTCAACACTTTTGCCTTCAAAACTTTTGGGTTTCAAACCTTTCAAAACATCTGAATCATAATTTATGAATAGATCGGACAATTCACATTACATCTTAGAACCATATCAATGGTCAGCATTAATCCTTATAGTCATCCTTCATTACTTAATCACACAGCCAAGACTTAATCAAGAAATGAGATGTATGGCCACCTTTTACTCCGTGACTTTCTCTATTATGCTTACGCTATCCTTCCATTGTATTTTGATCAATAGTTGATAGTACACCCAACATCAGATCGATGCTCGAGATCTCCTTCAGGTCTTTAGAATTTAGAGATTTCAAGTCTCAACCCTTTCTTTCCTCCATACGTAAATATTTCAGAGCAGACAAGCCTCTGATGTGTGTCCCTCTCAGATTAATGGTTGAGATCTCCTCGGGTCTCTGGACTTCAGAGATTTCAAATCTCAACCCATTCTTTCCTCCGAAGTGATCCCCTACTGAGTCATTCATAAGACAATGGAGATCGCTTGTTTTCGGTTAAATTTTTCACTTACACTATTCTTCCACTATAGTAGATCAATGGATGAGACTGCTCCCAAAGTGATCTTCAAATCGAATGTCTTGTGTCCACTTCGGTTCTTTGACATTCGAGACTTTGGGTCTTTGGGTGAGTGTTGGTGGTAAAACTCCAGAAGAAAAAATACCAGAGTGACGTAACTCTTAGGTCACTAGATGAAATTTCATGAGCCGACCAACTGCCACATGTCACTTTGATTCGTGATTTGCATAGACCTGAAATGTTGATTTCATCTTGACACTTGTCGTTCTCTGAATCTGCCACATGTCCTTTATATGATGGTCAGGATAGTATCTTAGATCGATGACTAAGAGTGCCTTTGGACCTTCATCCTTTGATACTTTGGGACTTTTGACATTTCTTGGTGGTGAAACTGCCGAAGAAATTCTCCGAAAGCAATTCTCCCAAAGTTACGTAACTTGTTTACGCCACTTGTTGACATGGAATGAGCTAATTTCCTATTAATGCTTTTCATCACCTAATTATGCTATGCGTATTTTCTAACGTGGTCTATTGACATGGTCTATCGACGTGGTCTTCTAACAAGGCCTGGCACTATTCCCTTTTGTTGATGTTGTCTGCTAACCAACAACCCCGAGCCAATTGTCCTCATTTGTCCTCCAAATCTAATGGTCCTTAATCATTTCAGATTTCTGAGCTTCAGGTATTTCATATCTCAAATATTCTAGAGTGTAACCTCTTCATGACTTTAAACCTAAACTAAATGTTGTTCTTCGATTAGGATATTATATCAATGGTTTGATCTATCAATGTTGCAACTCTGCTAGCTTATCCTGTCCTTCCACATGAAAGTGATCTGACGGTTGAAGGAAATTTTCATTATCAAATTGTCAAACATTTTTCTCGCTTATCCTGTCCTTCCACTCAAAAGTGATCCAATGGTTGTGAAGTTTCTTAAAACAAATCCATGATCGAGAATGATTGTGCAACCACAATCTACGAGTGTTTTAACTCGTCACCCAACTTCGCAATGGGAAGATGTGCACTATTGGTGAGTTAAACACAATCTTTGATCTTTGAATCTATCAGATCGGATGGTGCTGACTAATTGTTGGATGGGAACAAGAACAATGTTTAACCCTCCTTTCAATCTCCGCAATTCATCCTTGTTGTAGATTTGGCAATTGCGCATTCGACAGACATGATTTAATATGACTTAAAATCATTGTTTTTTGGATCAACCGCATTCATATATCTTTGAAGCTATGATATCTAACGATCTAGACAAATTACAGGATTGTAACTAGTGAGTATTTCATCCCTGCCATTAATCTTGCTTGCAGATCCAATGGTCTTGATTTGATCTAAGTTTTATCACACCATCTCTTCTGAGCTTTAATCTGCAGTCACTTATGTACTGCACTTTCCTTTCTGAGTTGTGATCTCTGCTTGATGTTCTCTCCTCCTCCTGATCTTATGCTTCCTTCTGCTCCACATTCTATTCTTTCTATCAATGACAAGCACACTCTTTCCTGCAAAACATGCCAACAATATCCCCCTTTAGCATTGATGGCAACCCTCAAAGGTTGCGCTAGACTGCTTGGACCTCCAACTATAGAATCTAGACTACTCCTTTTCTCCCCCTTTGACATCAATGCCAAAGAAAACATGCTCCCTCTGAGACATTGCACTACTTTTTGGAGGTATCAGATATTCAACAAACACATATTCCCCCTCACAGGATGGACTCTCTTAGGTTCATAATGGGGTCATGCCCAACCTCTGGCTTAGATACTCAAATTGAGATTTTGCAAGCGGTTTAGTGAAGATATCAACAATCTAATCTTTGGATGGAATATAATGAAAAGAAACAACAGTGTTGGTCACCTATTCCCTCAATAAGTGATACTTGATGGGTATATTATTGGTCTTAGAGTGAAATACAAGGTTCTTTGACACACCAATTGCACTGGTATTATCACAATGAATAGGGATCGATGCAATATATTTTACCTCCAAGTCTCCAAGTGTCTGAATCATTCACAATACTTGGGTACAACAATTTGCAGCTGCAATGTATTCATCTTTTGTAGTTGATACAAGAATGGAACCTTGCTTCTTGAAAAACCATGATACAAGAGAATCTCCTAATAAGAATGCACCTCCACTCGTGCTTTTCCTTTCATCCACATAGTTATCCCAATCATCATCCGAATATATTGACAGTTGAAAATTCTGATTCCTGGGATACCATAGGCCATAGTTCATTGTTCCTTTCAAGTATCTGAATATTCTTTTGATAGCTAAAAAATGACTTTATTCAGGTGCAGCCTGATACCTTCCTACCACTCCAAAAACATGCATTATGTCTAGACGGGATGCTATGATATACAATAGGTTGTCTATCATACAACTATGGGAATCTGATCAACATCAAGTGAGTCATCATCCTTACTTAACATGCATCCAGTGACCATAGGTGTGCTCATAGGTGTAGAATCTTCCATTTGAAACCTTTTCAACATTTCTCTTAGATATTTCTCTTGAGAAAGAAATAATCCTTCAGACCTTTGAGTAATTTGCAGACCAAGAAAAAATGTTAGTTCCCCTATCATAGACATTTCAAATTCAGACTGTATGGCAGAGGCAAACCATTGTACCAACGAAGCATTATTTCTTCCGAAGATGATGTGATCTACATAGACCAGCACGATGAGAAAATAATTACCCTTTGTTTTGATATATGTATTATAGTCAATTGTTTCTCTCTTGAACCCTTTGTCTTGAAGATACTTATCCAGTCTGTAATACCAGGCACGAGGAGCTTGTTTCAACCCATATAGGAATTTCTTCAGTTTGCAAACAAAGTCGAGGTTATTTGACAGTTGGAAACCCTCTGGTTGTTCCATATAGACTTCTTCTTTTAGATCTCCATTTAGAAAATATGACTTGAAATCCATTTGATAGACTTTAAATTGTTTATGACAAGCATAGGCAAGACACATTCTAATAGATTCTAATCTTTCTACAGGCGCAAATGTTTCATCAAAGTCTAGTCCTTCTATTTGAGCATACCCTTTGCAGACCAATCTAGCCTTATTTATTACAATATTTCCTTTCTCATTCATCTTATTTTTGTAGACCCATTTGGATCCTATTACATTTTTATTTGTTGGCCTAGGAACGAGTTCCCAAGTGTCATTCTTTTCAATCTAGTCTAGTTCCTCATTCATTGATTTTAAGAAATTTACATCTTCACTGGCTTCATTGAATTTCTTGGGCTCCACCATGGATATGAAGTCCATATGTGATTTCTCAGTGTCTTTGGTTATCCTTCTCCTAGTTTGTACACCTTTTTCTTTATCACCAATTATCTTACTTTCATGATGATTCTTTTGAGTAATTTTGGAGGAAGGATTTGATGTTGATTGGTATCCTAACTCTTCTTGTTTGGGTGTCTCTTCTCCATCTGATTCTTGGACCTATTCATCTTCAGTTTCAGCTATGTCCTATGTAGTAGACTCAATATTTATCACCTCTCTTATTGGAACTCCTTCATCAACCTTTAAATCAATGCAATCAACTAATTTATGCAATCTTTTATTAAATCATCTATATCCTTTACTATTGGTAGCATATCCTAAGAAGATGCCTTCATCATCCCTGTCATCATACTTTCCAAGGTTTTAATTATTATTATTTATGTAGCACTTACTCCCAAATACTTTGAAGTGTTTGATTGAAGTAGGTCTTCCATACCACAGTTCATAAGGTGTCTTGTCACTATGTGGTCTGAGGTGGGCTTTGTTAAGAATATGTATGGTTGTGTGTATTTCTTCCACGTAGTAAATTTGACCAATGTTCTTCTCATTCATCATTGACCTAGCCATTTGCTGAACTGTTTTTTTTTTCCTCTCAACTACTCCATTTTGTTGTGGAGTTCCTAGGATTGTGTATCCTCTCTCGATCCCATGTTTTTCATATAATTCCTTGAAATCACTTGACATAAATTCTCCTCCTTTCTCTGATCTTATGGCCTTTAACCTCTTGCATTTTTTATTCTTAGTTAAAGCCTTAAATATTTTAAATTTCTCAAATGCTTCAGTTTTTTCTTTGAGAAAAGTGACCCAAGTTGTCTAGAGTAATCATCAATGATCAACATAAACTAGTTTTCCTTCCCCGTGCCTTCCTATATTGATGGTCCACATAAATCCATATGAACTAATTGGAGTGGTTTCTTTGTTGAAGAAAAGCTCTTGGATTTAAATTGTGTCCTGGTTAGCCTTCCTACTTGGCAGGGTTTACACACAGAGTCTTGTGGCTTTGATATTCTTGGAAGATCTTTTACTGCCTCAAGATTTTTGAGCTTGATTAACTGGTAAAATTTTAGATGTCCAAGTCTCCTATTCCATAACCAGCTTTCATCATGTTTTCTTAGATGACACTCTTCTTTATCTTCTTTCAGCACATATACATTATTTTCTGTCCTTATGCCTTTAGCCACCACTTGACCTGAATTTACAGATTTTATCTTACAATCCTTGGAAGTGAACACCACTTCACATCCCCTCTCACACATTTGACTTACATTGAGAAAATTATGTTTCAACGCATATACGAGAAGAACGTCCTTGGATTTTCCTTTACCATTACTCAAAATCACCATCCCTTTACCCTTTACTTTACCTAGTTCATCATTTCCAAAGGTTACATTTCCTATTTTTCTTTCACTTATAGAAAAAAAATTGTCCTTGTCTCTAGTCATGTGCTTGGAACATCCACTATCTATATACCAGGGGTCTTTATGTTTTTGAGCTAAAATTACTAAACCACATTTTCACTATCTTTCTTTTTCCATGTGCTAGCATTTCTAGCTAAAGGATTTATCCTTGGATCTACCTTCTACTTATTCAAATGGAAGTTTGTAGCTTTGTGGCTGAAGTTATGACAGTTATAACATTCGATCTCATTGTTCAGTAGGTCAAAGTTATTGGTGCTACATTGCATATTCATTGGCTTCTTAGTTCTATGTTGTAAAGATTGTTTATTTCTTGACCTCCTCAGCTGCATGTCTCTAAACTTAATTTGAAAATTTACAATCTTATGACCAAAATTAGAACAATAAAAATAGTAGCCATGGAACAAATTTTGGTACCTAAAGGATGGTCTTCTTCTTGGCATTTGTTTCTCCATCTTCCGATCTCTTTGTTTTTTTATTAGGGATCATCTTGTCTTTATTAGATTTTGGTGAGAGAGTACTCTCATGGTCTGATTGTCTATTGACTTGGAATTTGATCATCTTTACTGAATCTATGTTTCTTGAACCATTTACATAACCTAAACCAGTCTTCAACAAAGGAGATCTATGTTTTCTCAGAATGTCATTAAGTTTTGTTGTGGCTTTAATGCTTGGAATATTTTGGAGAAACAGTGTTTTAAACTTATCCATCTCTTTTCTGGTTTTTACTACCTCTTCTTCCAAGGCTTCACATCTTGCCTTCTTTTCTGATAGATTCTATTTCATAATATCCTCTATTTTATTTTCCTCTTATAATTCCACTTTTAGTAGGGCAAAGTCTTCATTAGGTCCTTTATTTTTTTTCTCAAACTGTATCAACAATTGTTTTTTCTTTTTCTTCTTAGATCTAAGTCTAGCAATTTCTTCTAGAGAACTGATCAGTTCTCCTTCCAAGTCAAACATAACTTCTTCATCATCAACATCACTTCATGTGCCTTTATTATAATAATACTCTTTGGCCATAAGAATAAAGTCATTAATATTATCTTCATGTGAAGATTCATTATCTATGTCTTCTTAAGAGTCATCATTGTTTACACATAGACTTTTCTTTTTACCAAATCTCTTGGGTTTGTACTTCTTTTCACCTTCAGAATTCTAATCATGTTTCTTGTGTGGACACTTATATGAAAAGTGACCTATCTTTCCACAGTTAAAACATTTGAAGGTAAATTTTCCTTGGTACTTGCATGATCCTTTCTTTAGTCTTCTCACAAATTTTGCTTCAATTTCATCAGGCTCAGAATCCTCATTATTATATGCTATAAATGATGCTTCTCTAGAGGTGGGTTTATATTTACCTATCCTCACTTCATATGAAATCAGAGTTCCTAGGAGTTGGTCAATAGACAGAGATTTTAGATCATTAATTTCTTCTATAGCAGAGACCTTTGGGTTGAACCTATCTGGCAGAGATCTCAAAATTTTCTAAACTAAAGAGATATCCTCAATGTTTTCACCAAGTCCTATAATTGCATTTACTTGTTCTTCAACTCTCAAAAAGTACTTCCCAACAGTTTCATCCTCTTTCATCTTTAGTTGTTCAAAATGTAATGTGTAGGTTTCAAGCTTGGCATCCTTTACCTTCTCATTGCCTTCATAACTACTGATGAGTTTGTCTCACATTTCTTTGGCAAATTCTAAGTGCATAACTTTTACAAATTCTGTTTCTGCAAGCCCACTCAAAATAACATGCATAGCCTTAGTGTTGAATTTGAATTCTAGATTGTCATCCTTAGAAGCTAGTACAACTGGTTTTACATAACCAGTCTCTACCACATCCCAGACATCTGCACCTAGGACCATTATGTAGGCTCTCATCCTAACTTTCCAGAAGGTGAAGTTTGTTCCATTGAATAGGGGGGCCTTATTGGTTGAAGTTACTTCATGGATAGTCATGTTTAAGCTCTAGGATCTACGCTTATATAAAAGGAACTAGCTTTGATACCTTTTGTTGGACAACTAAGAGGGCGGGTGAATCATTTGTTACTGTTCTTAAACAATTATGCCCATTTTAAACTCTTTACAGAACACTCAATGACGATCACAATAAAGCAGGGAACTAAGAAATAGAATATTCAACATCAATCACAAACATGAAATATACAAAGATAGATATTTCTTGAGGAAGCCCATAAAGGGAAAAACCTCTTCTTCTTGATATGATAAGTAATATTTATTTCTTGTACATTATCATTCTTATGAGCTCCAACTCTTCTTGAGGCTATAATCTATGTTTTACAAGAAGAAACTTGCTGAGAGAACCAACTCTATGGTTTCTCTAACACCCACTAGAAGGAAGCACCAACTCCCTGAGTGTTCCAGAACCAACTGGATGGAAGCACCAACTTCAATTCACATAGGAACCAACCTGTATAACAGAGAACAATAGTTCTCCCTCACACACCCTGCCACCCTGGTTTTTCTAGCTACAACCAGATGGAAGCTACAACTCCATGTGTTGAAGAACCCACTTGAAACTCTGAGGACACCAGTCCTCCCTAACACCTCCCTACTACCCTAAAATATAAATCTTCTCTTTCTTGATTTTATCATAGTGATACAAAATTTATCTATGGCTTACTAGTCTCATCACTGTTCTATTGCACTGCTCTACTCTACCTGCATCATTGTCTCTCTCTTTTCACATGTTTTGTGCTTTCTATTCTTCTACATTTTATGATCTTTGCACCATATCACCACTATGCATTTTGCCTCTACATTCTCTTCATTGTGTCACTATTCTTACATACAGGTTTTTCACTACATCTCTTCCTCACAACTGCATAGCTAACCATCAAATTCCTCTCACTACTTTGTCTTGCATCCTTTCTCACATTGAGTCCTCTGCCTGATCATTATTGCAACTCCTCGTCATCTCTGTAGGTTAGCACCATGTGTTCATCATTAGTGAGAGTTATGTTGAGATTCATAAGCTTCTCTGGTAGTTGAAACTCTTCATCTTCTTTGTTAGTTAGAGCCAGTCAATTATAGCTTCTTTGGCTTCTAAGCCCCTTCTTCCACATGATCACTGACGGTGACCATATGCCTGGGCTTAATGATCTCTTGAGAGCTTATCAATTCAAAGGCCACGATTCATTCTCCTAAAATGGACGACTGTCGTAACTTCAACACTTTTCCCTTTAGAACTTTTGGGTTTCAAACCTTTCAAAACTTCTGAATCAGAATTTTCGAACAGATCGGATGGTTCACATTACATCTCGAAACAGGATCAATGGTTAGCATTAATCCTTATAGTCATCCTTCATTTATTAATCCAAAGGCCAGGACTTAATCAAGCAATGGGATGTATGGCCACCTTTTACTCTGCAACTTTGTCTATTATTCTTACCCTATCCTTCCATTGTATTTTGATCAATGGTTGATAGTAAACCCAACATCATATCGACAATCAAGAGCTCCTTCGGGTCTTCAAAATTCAGAGATTTCGAGTCTCAACCATTTCTTTCCTCCGTACATCAATCTTTGAGAGTTGACAAGCCTATGATGCATCTCCCTCTCAGATTAATGGTGAATATCTCTTTGGGTCTTCGAACTTCGGAGATTTCAAATTTCAACCCATTCTTTACTCTAGAGTGATCACCTGTTGAGTCAGTCATAATATGGTGGAGACCACTTGCTGTCGGTTAACATTTTCACTTACACTATCCTTCCACTATAGTAGATTAACGAATGAGACTTCTCCTGAAGTGATCTTCAGATCGGACGTCTCATTTCCACTTTGGATCTTTGACATTCGGGACTTTGAGTCTTTGGGAGAGGTCTGGTGGTAAAAATCCTGAAGAAAAACTCTTGGAGTGATGTAACTCTTGCATCACTTGATGACGTGTCACGAGATAAGAAATTGCCATGTATCACTCTAATTCATGATTTTCACGTACCTGAAATGTTGATTTAAACTTGACACTTGTCGTTCTCTGACTGTGTCATGTGTCCTTGATCTGATGGTTAGGATAGTATCTTAGATCGATGGCTGAGAGTTCCTTTGAACCTTCATCCTTCAAGACTTAAGGACTTTTGACATTTCTTGGTGGTAAAACTCTCGAAGAAATTATGTCAGAGTGACGTAACTTTCTTACGTCACTTGTTGACATGGAACGAGCCAATTTACTCTTGATGCTTGTCATCACCTAATTATTCCATGCATATTTGTTGACATGGAATGAGCCAATTTACTCTTGATGCTTGTCATCACCTGATTATTCCATGCATATTTGTTGACATGGTCTACTATCATAGTCTGCCGACATGGTCTTCTGACAAGGTCTGCCACTATTCCCCTTTTTTGATGTGGTCTACTGACCAACAGCCCTGAACCAATGGTCCTCGTTTGTCCTCCAAATCCGACGGTCCTTATTCATTTTAGATTTTTGGGCTTCGGGTATTTCATATCTCAAACATTCTATAGCGTAACCTCTTCATGAATTTAAACCCGAACTAAATGTTGTTCATAGATTACGATCTTAAATCGATGGCTTGATCTGTCAGTGTTGCTACTCTTCTAGCTTATCATGTCCTTCCACATGAAAGTGATCTGACAGCTGACGGGAATTTTCATAATCAAATTCTCAGTTTTTTTTCTTGGTTATCCTGTCCTTCCACTCAAAACTGATCCAACGGTTGTGAATTTTATTAAAACATATCCATGATAGAGAATGATTGCGCAACCATAATCTGCGAGTGTTTTAACTCGGCAATGGGAATATGTGCACTATTGGTGAGTTAAACACAATCATTGATCTTCAAAGCTATCAGATCAGACGGTCCTGACTAATTGCAGGATGGGAACATGTGCAATGTTTAATCCTCCTTTCAATCTCCACAATTCATCCCTGTCGTAGATTTGGCGATTTTGCATCCAACGGACATGATTTAATCTGGCTTAAACTCATTGTTTGTTGGATCAACCGTAGTCATAGATATTTGAAGCTATGAGATGTGACGATCTATATAGATTGTGGGATTGTAATTGGCGAGTAGTTTAATTTAGCTTTCTCTCCCCATAGCTCATCCCTACCGTTGATCTGGCTTGCAGATATGACGGTCTTGATTTGATCTAAGTTTTATCTCGCCATCTCTTCAGATCTTTAATATACAGTCGCTTTTGTACTGCACTTTCCTTTCTGAGTTGTGATCTCTTCTTTTTGTTCGCTTCTCCTCTTGATCTTATGCCTCCTTCTTCTCCACCTTTTGTTCTTTCCATCAATGAAAGGCACACTCTTTCCTGCAAAGCATGCCAACAACTAGGAAATAATTTCTCACTAAATCAATTTCCATAAGTGATTTGATTTCAAGTGAATGTTTTAAAAAGAATTTATTGAAAAGTATGGATGACTTGTATGCCTTGAATAAAAGGAAGACATATTTGTCAATGAATAAGAGAATGAAAAATTCATATTTAGTGGGGTACATGATATCCACCAATACATGATATGATTATCGCATTAGGGATCTTTTACTTTGCAAAAAGAATTTCAAAATAATTCACTCAATTGGTAATCTTCATCTATAATGAATCCAAACAATATTAGGAAAAGATCCTTCTTTTTATTCAAAGGTACATCATGGAAGAGAGAGTGGGCCATTACCAAACACTACATTGTCATGGATGCATGAATTATTTTCTAAACATCGAGAGTGTATGCCATATAGAGAAACAATACATAATCCAGATAATTTCTCAAAGAGAGAAATCTACAACTTATACAAAGAATATAATGAAGATGTTGAAGGAAATGGTAATTTTATTACATATGCATATTTTACAAGAATATGGAAGACACAATTCAACAATGTTTTTATTCCTAAGAAGTCAAGGATGGGGATTTGTAATTTATGTGCTTATATTAAATCAATTTACAATTTTTTTTAGATGGATAGTTATCAACTATGAAAGCATATTATCAATATATTCATTTTATGTCATTTGCAAATTCCATAGTCAAAGCACTTCAAGAACATTGGAATCAACAATCAAGTGAGAGGGAAAAGTTGTACAATCATCGAAAGAAGTGTTATGATGCTCCAAACAAATATATAGGTATGATAATTCATGGCTTGGACCAGAAAAGAATAAAAAAAAAACACTTCTACCACATTTTCTCCATACACCAAAAAATT
>JZKD02S1761015.1:287638-317024 GCA_000966675.3 Picea glauca | reverse complement strand
TATATATATATATATATATATATATATATATATAAGACTCATTGATGCATACAATTAGTGTTATCATGAAGCATATAATCGATTATGTTTACGAATTTTTACTAGTGACCAAGAAAAAGCATAATTGCCTAATACATGTAATCTGTCAATATATAGAATATAAGGAATAATATATATGTTGCATGGAGTTCCACAATGGTTACACGCCTTGTTCAACTATAATCATTGGAACAACAATTTCCATCAACTCTATATTCAAGATAAAATATACAAAATCATTAAGAATAATCAAATTGTATGTTATACAATAAAACATTTAGTAGACTTTAATATTAAATACCATCACTCGAAATTGGATATGTTGAGATTATTATTCACCAATATCCACAACGTCCTCCTCGCTTCCACTTGCCAATCCAAGGACTTCACCGATACCTCCCAACCAACGTTAGGGGTACTCTTCTTCCCCCATAGCCCCCCGACCCACAAAGGGGCCAAGCACAAAAACAAGAACAAAATAGCTTCCAGGCTTGCCTCACAAGGAATATCTTCCACTCTTTTCACAAGCTTGCAGTCCCAACTCTCATAAGTAAAAAATAGTCCAATAAAAATTTGGTAGCATAACAGTGCTTCAAAGGTCAGATCCATTTCCCTTCTACATCATTTGTTTTACAGAAATTTCTTCACTGACACATGTCCTCATGCACAACTAATTAACTTTTTAGTTTAAATTAATTATGATTATTCATCCATAGACTTGTCACACTCTCCCCAAGTTGCACAAGTAATTTCCAATTTTTGTTTTATTTTTATTTTTTTGTGATTAAAAAGTGGATCCTTATATTAATTCCAATTGAAATCTTATAAAAAAGATCTGCAACCTTTCTTCTTACACCAAAATACAGTCAACAAGCCCTTCAAGACCAGGTTGATGGTCCAGATTTCCTTGGGATCAACGGTCCAGATATTCTCTCGCATTTCGCGTTTTGCAACTTCACGACTTGGGCGAGTAGCTTCCTCCAAGCTATGGACTCCCGATATCCAAGTTCCCAAAATTTTCTCGTGCCCATGGGAACAGATCGACTATCTAGATCTCTTCTAATACCAACGGTTCTAATCTTCTCTCTCTTTGTGCAACTTTGCATTTCGCAATTTCATGATTTGGGGAATAACTGCCTTCAAGATTTGGACTCTCGATAGCCAAGATCCCGATATTTTCTTGCGTCATATCCATGGGTCCAGATGGACAATCCAAATCTCTTTTGATACCAATGGTCTTGATCTGTTATTGCTTGTCATGATTTCACATTTCCCGATTTCGCAACTTTGGGAAATAGCTATCGTCGTTCTTTGGACTCCCAATAGCCGAGATCCCAAAATTTTAAAAGTCAAATTCCCTCACATTTCCCAATGTGTTCCTACTTTCTCTCTTAATTGTCCCTAGGTTCCCCAAATTCTCATTTAATGAGTGTCTCATAACTAGATCTTAGTTAGAGTTGGATTAGGAGTCTTCTTCTAGTTATACTAGTGGTAGGTTGACTCAAGATTATATTCTATGTACACCCAATATCTCAAGTTATTATTCATTTTTATTAATTTCATGTACACATGTGCATTTTATCCAATCTTTAGATTTTACTCACTTTTTCCTAGAAATTGATTTATCTCAATTCTTTTAATTTATTTAATATTTTTAATATTCCCCTAATTAAACTTAGACTTAGGCTTAGAGGGATTAATTGACTTTTTGATTAATAATATGTTGTTTAATTAATTATTTTAATCCAATAAGGTCTAATCATTTCAATTTTTTCTAGGCCACCTAGATTAATTGACTCAAGTTTGATCACATGACGTGCCCTTCAAGATGCACCTTCGTACTCCAAGGGTGCCACTCGAATTAGATTGGTTTTGGAAGTTTGTATAACCCTTTGGAGTCAACACTTTATCTAGTCGACCTTGTGAGAGACTAAGGTATTCTAAGGAATAAGGACTCCACCTTATTGTGTGCTCCTTAGAATATTCATGAGCGACTATCTCAATTTTTCATCACGACAGCGTGGACCTCTCAAACTAGGTAACCATTAACCTACATCTTAGACCACAACGAAAATGCTAGTAGGTTGTGACAGGGACACTTCCACACCTCTCCCTCAAATGTTTGGTTTATGTGTATGGCCCCTTTACTCCTTATGTGAGTCAGATTAGTAAGCATCATCAAGCCTGCATCCACTGACAAAAACAATGTCAGTAATCCATATACATAAATCATACTGAAATCAATCATACATAACATGTGTGTAAAATTAAATACTCAAATAAATACAATCCACTCCATGACTCAATCCAGAGTCCAAGGATTTCCATCGATTCCATTAGCATCCTTAACTTGTCATGTGTCTTGCACACTCAAGACGACTCGTCAATATCATTTGTCAATATATATACATCAAATTAACAATAAGTCACAATACATCATCATCATCATCATATATAACACATAATCGAAATGAAATCATAATATACCATAACTAGATCACTTGCATGCAAGTATCCTCAAAGAATATGTCAATAAAAGTGTACTCAATGGAGTGAGATGTTACACATCAATTTTGTTTCAAAAAGGTTGATGGGAAAACACTTATATGGGGAAAGAAGTATTCAACTACTGAAAAATGGGGGCCTTCATTAGGTTTATCATTTTTTAAGTTCATTCCATATCATCTAATATTTGCATCAAAGTTATTGTTATTACAATCAGTTGTTGAAATACATAATGAACAAAGGCATAATAGAGATGTATACTATTATGATGCTTGGAAGAAATAAAAAAAATCCATTAAAGATACATATGAGTACTTTGATGTTGTTGATTCTATTTGGTGGGAGTCTTTTTTCAATGGTCAAACTAACTCAATTTTAAACTCAACAAATGAAGATACATTTTTTAAGACTCCATTTCATTGGCCACAAAAACGCTAAATGAATCCGAAGAAAGAAAAATTGTTGAAAAACAAGAATCTCAAGTTGTTATTGAGTTTTCACAAGTAGAGGAAAGAAAAATGTATAATGGTTCTAGAAGATCATGCGCACAACGTGAAGCCATTGAATACTTTTATAGGGGTTTGGTGCATGATATTAAGGAGAGTATAATTATTTAAGTATTAGAAATTGAAGATCTATATGGTTATCCATTGTGGATTGCAAAGGTTATAAAGATTGATAAATAAAATGATGTTATAACAATTGAAATGCATTGGTATGCAACAGGTACACACCCATTCAATGGTGTGTACAAGCCAAATATGGTGGTTGATAAACATGTCAATAGAAAGAGAAAAAGAAAGGGTTAAAATACAACTCATCATCGTACTGAGCTCTTAAAATTATAATATGATGACATACTTGTTTATAACTTTAAGAAATAAATGCAAGATGGGAGTCTCCAGAACCTAGTCGTGGATCTAAAAGGATTTTGACATCTCAAATGTTGGGCATGCATGTAGACTTAAATGGTGCATTCATAGATAATAGAGAAGAGTATGGATCATCTAAATCTTCATCCAATCATTCATGTGAAGATAATGTCTATTTTGATGGTATTTTAGGATGCACGAGTCTATTTGAATAAGTGTATGAAACATTTTATGTAATTTTTATCCATATGATGTCTGTATGATAAGTAGAAATGAGCGTTCAAACTTACATATGATATTACATGAAGTTATGAATCATTTATGTATTTTATGAATTATATGTTTTGATTATGGTAGCACCACTTTCTGATTTAGGGCTTTATTTTCATGTTTTTAATGCAAAAATATGGGTTTTAAGGGCTAGAGTTCTCGTTAAGTCGGTAAATTTTTTTTTTTATATTTGTTTGTAATTTTTTATGGTCTCTTCTTTGTAGGATTTCCACGGCCTTAGGTTCATACATATTTCTCCCATTTCTTTGACCAAACCTTTCAGGTCCTTATAATCCCTAGTGAATACATCTTGGTATTTCTTATTCTTAAGCAGGTAAGCTATTTTGGTTGTTTTCTTTTCCAAATAGTAGTCACATATTGTTGGCTATTACTCTTTCTATCTACTTATTGGGCTAACCCAAGTTCAGATATGAACATGTTTCCAACAAAACCCTCTAAAACTATCGACCCTCCTAGTAAACCAGAAGGAAACACAACACACAAAATGTACTCTACAGTCTCACCCAAGATAGTTCTATAGGTGATTACAATGCTCAAGTGTTTGTATTCTAGGAAAGAGTGGGGATATGTGATTATACTTGATCTTCTTCAGGCCTTGATCTGGTTATTCTATCTATTATCCCTAAGATTCATTCATTTTTTAAGCTTTTGCATGCCTTCTAATAGATCTAAAAAAATCATTCATTCATCTATTCATAATCTAACTACTCACAGAAGGTAAATAGACCATAATAACACACATAACACAAGTTTTACCGTGTCTCACCCCCTCCTATGCTATGTCCACAAATATATTTCTTCTTAGGCTCTTTTATTTAGATTTCTGCAATATATGGTGCTACGCATACTACAATTTTGATCATACAATCATAAACAAGGTTCCACAACCTCTGTGAGGTGGACTAGATCACACTGGGATCCTAAGCCTCTGATATAACCCTCAATATCTCGCTACTTTTTCTCTTCTACATCTCAAAATATTACAAAAGGGTATCACAATTGTTTCTTACAATTCATAACTAACTTGGAACACACTTCGAACAAAAAAACAATAACAAACCCCGACCTAGACCTCCTAGGTTCTTATTTATACTAATTTACAAGATTCTTAGAAGTTACAATATCTTACCAAAACCCTAACCCTAACATGGTTATATTTCCTACTTGCACGCATTGCATGTTTTCCTCCTTTGCACATAGCTTTCCCTCGCAAGTGCTTCTTTTCCTAACAGTTGTTCTTCTCCAAAATTGGTTTTTACTTTCCAAAATTAGGTATTTTCCTCAAAATAGGTTTTCTCCCAACAGGCCCCCAACACTGACATGTGGCTCATCCTGAGCAACCTAGGTAGTGTGAGCTCCCTGAACAACCTCTATCGGGCTATGGAACTTATCTGGGAGTTCCCTTCCTCTTTCTTGGACTTGTACGACTTTTCCTGTGATTTCCTTCACTAATTACGATGTGATCTCCTTCTATATGTGCACTCTGTCTATGTTTGTGTCATGTTTTTCTTTTCCTCCAACTATGCGATCATCTACACTTATTTCTCTTGAATAAGTTCTAGTTCTTCTTGTCTTGCTTACTTCTTTGTCTGCACAATATTCAATTTTGACTATAGCTTCTTCATATCATGGGTACCCTTCATGCGCTCTATGATGCTCATAGATTTTTGTCTTTGCTTGATCTCTTCTATGGCTGTGATGATTATGTCTTCTTCCTATTTCCACTGTTGGACCTATTCATCCTCTTCTAGCATTGTCTAGAGTTGTGCATCTTTGTCAAACAATTATGTTGTTGTGCTTGCTTGTTTCTCCATTTCTACCATTTTGAATGCAGCTTATTCTTTCCTCTTCTCTCGGACATTAGGCAGAGTCATGGGATTGAGCTTCTCATTGATTTCCTCGATCTCCTTCCTGTACTGATCGATTTTCCATGCAATGAGGTGTATCTTCTCCTCTATTCTTCTCTCTACTTCCTGTGTTTTGTTGGGAATAGTTGGCACGAGGGAATACCCAAGGTTCAACGTTTAACAATGCACCAACAAAACCCCAACTATCGGCCCTTTCGGAAACACCTATGAAGGAGGAGAATTTTCACCCGGGGTAGAAGTAGGGGGGGTTACAGGATGCAGGTGTCTATAACCAGGCTGAGACACAATTTTTTGATAAGAGAACTTCACAGAATATTTTGTTAACGCTTAGGAAGTGAACACGCATTAGTTTATTAACCTCATTAACACCGCAAAGCATAATCAAAGACATATAAGCGCAGTAACAACAAGTGATTATGCACCCTGAGAACTTAGCAATGTGAGTTAAGTCTAGCATTCATTTACCCTTTAACCTATGTAAGGTACTCAAGAAACACGTATATATTCATTAAACATGATAATCAAAGAACTAAGTAAATGCATAACAGAAATGACACTTCATGAAGAAAACCATGAAACAATAGATATATGTTGTTCACACCAAGGTGGGGCTACATCCACAAACCACTTCGCCTCTTTATTATTCGCCAAAATCTTACATCCAATCACTCTTGTGCACTAAGCCAAAGATTTGAACTTCACACAAGATAGGAGATCTATGCACTAAGCACTATATCCTCCTTCTTTACCATCCAAAAATAGCTCAAATTCACAAAGCTAAAATCTCTTATCATGACACTTAGCACCTGCTCCACACTGAGCATCACAAGAAATAAGCACAATATACAAAATCACAGTCGAGCACAAAGCCTCGATGCACACATAAATACTTAACTTTTGCTTCTACAATACACTCCTCTTTATTTATACTTTACAAAATCTTACAATAAGGCCTAAACATGGGGAAAACCCATGGGACAACATCCCATAAACCCATTACAAAACCCATAGGTCCCCTTACTAGGTCCACATAACCCTCAAAATAGGTGAGATCCATGATCTCAACTCCACTTGAGCGCTTCTACTTTGACCAACGTGTCGAAGTCAAAAAGTGGGCCAAAACCTCCAAAACTGACCAAAGTTTCCCCAAAATTTGTTCGAGGGCCAACAGGCCCCCAACACTCACCTGTGACTTGTCCCAAGTCACTCAAGTCTAGATACTATTTCTTCAAAATCCTTGATCTTAACTTGAGCTACCTCGACTTGTTGCCTCGCTTGAGCCTCCTATTCAATGAGCTCTTGGACTGTCTTCTCTGTAACAGGCCCTTCCAGGCATTGTTCTACTGCTGCAACTACTTGATCTAACTGTGAGCCCTGGCTATCGATCTCCTCAAGCACCTTGCAATATTTGTCCTACACAGGTTGTAACTCTTGTTTTACTTCCATCACCTTACCCTGGATGGCATTGATCTATTGTTGTACTATGCGTTGCTCCTAGGATCTCTTCCTCCTTTCCACTGTTGTGAGAAGCTTCATCTGTGCCTGCAATGAAAATCTTGTTCTTGCACCTCCTGTAATTGAGCCTCTAACTTCTTTAACTTTGGATCCTTAGTGAGGCTTTCATACGTCCGAGCGCTTCTGTCACTCAACTTTTTACATGCCGAGGTGAGGGCTCTTATACTTTATACTATTTTTTTGGTGGACTCCTCCCTCTATTTACGCACCTCCTGCGGGGTGCTCGACACTGTTTGGGCCTCTAGTTCAGCTATCCTAGCCTAAAAATGCTAGAGGGTCTCTGTGATCTTCAATACTTGAGCTTCAATAGGCTCTTTCTTTGCTTACTTCTTCTAATGTGATGCTTCTCAGTATAATCTTACCTAACAAAAGTGGGAAAGGGGCATTCTCCTCAACAAACCTAATGAATTCAAATTCTTCTTCAGTCAATGTTCCATGAAAAATAATAGGTGCAGTAGTTACTCTTCCACATAAAGTTATCATCTTTCCCTTAAACAAGCCTATCCTTCCTAAAGAAGGTACTATAGTAGGATTTCCCAAAACTTTCCAAGTTTTTTCTGTCATAATATTCACTTGTGTTTCCTCATCCAACACTATACAGTCTATTTCGAAGTCTTCTATTCTTTCACTTATGCTTTGTTTTTCTTTCAAGATTTCTGGTAAACTGACATCTTTATGAACATCCATCATTTCTTCCAAATGTAATAACATAGTTTGAACTTCCTATGACCTTTTATCTTTATGACTTTCTAACATACCCTTAGTCTCTTGACTCTTTTCATAATTTTCTTGTCTTATGTCCCTCCCTTCGATTTTAGCAATAATCCTTGGACAATCCTCAACCTGATGACCAAAAATCTTACAAAAAAGACAAATAGGGCCTACCTCAGGTAATTCCTTAGAAAAATGTCCTAGACTTCTGTAATTATAATGCAAAGTCAATCCTCTTTTTCTCTTAAATGTTCCCTAATATTTTTTGCATTGTGCACTTACCCTAGGATCATAGTGTTGGACCTGTAATCTGAAAAAATTCTTTCTAGGTTCCTGCATCCACTTATTAGTCCAAAAAATCTTTCTATGAACAGGAATAACATATATTTCTTCATTTCCATTAAATTTACTCAAATCAACTCTTTCTTTCAACTGCACCGTAGCCTTAAGACTAGGACATAATCTATCAAACATACTTAAATTCATGCTTACAAAAAAAACAATTTCACTATCTTTCTCTTACCAAAGAACAAAGCTCTCCTCTTTTAGAATCTTACCTCTTTTCTTTAGAACAAATTACTTTCTTGGAACAAAACTTCACAAGTCATGTAAAGTAGTGCGCACTTTAGCAGCAGACCTAAGTACGGAGATTTTATTTTTCTTTACTTCAGTTCCCAGCAATCACAGTTTCAGGTCCTGACAACGGAACCATTTGTTGGCACAGGGGCAGACCCAAGGTTCAACGCTTAACAACAAACCAACAAAACCTCGACTAATTCCCCTTTCAGCAACTTCGAAGTAGGATAAGTCTCACTTGAGGTCGAAGAAAGGGGGGTTTTAGGACATAGGTGTCTATAACCAGGCTAGGACACGATTATGTGATAATATAACTTCATAGAATATTATGTTAATGCTTAGGAAGCGAACATGCATTATTTTATTAACCACATTAACACTGTAGAGCATAATCAAAGACATATAATCACAAAAACAACAAGTGATTATGCACCCTGAGCACTTAGCACTATGAGTTAAGTGTAGCATTAATTTACCCTTTAACCTAATTAAGGTACTCAAGCAACACATACATATTCATTACACATCATAATCAAAGAAATAAGAAAATGCATAACAGAAATGAAACTGCACAAAGAAAACCATGAGACACTAGATATACATGATTCACCCCAGGTTGGGGCTATGCCCACAAACCACTTTTCCTCTTTATTATTTGCCAAAATATTACATCCAGTCACTCCTGTGCACTAAGACACAGAGTCGAACTTTTCACAAGACAAGGGATTTGTGCACTAAGAAATAGATCCTCCTTCTTTACCTTCCAAAAATAGGTCAAATGTACAAATCCAAAATCTCTTATCACGACACTTAGCACTTGCTCCACACTGAGCATCAAAAGAACTAAGCACAATATACAAAATCACAACCAAGCACAAAGCCTTGACGCACATAGAACTACTTAATTGTTGCTTCTACAATACACTCCTCTTTATTTATACTTTACAAAATCTTACAATAAGGCCTAAACATGGGGAAAACCCATGGGTCGACATACCATAAACCAGTTGAAAAACCCAGAGGGCCCCTTATTAGGTCCACATAACCCTCAAAATAGGTGAGATCCGTGATCTTAGCTCCGCCTGGATGCTTCTACTTTGACCAACGTGTCGAAGTCCAAAAGTGGGCAAAAACCTCCAAAACTAACCAAAGTTTCCCTAAAACTTGGTCGAGGGCCAACAAGGATGTGGTTGTACATCGTTGTCAATCCCTGCTCCAATTTGTCTATGTTTTATTCCTCTTCCTCCTTCTTTGCAGTCAACTATTCATAGGTTATCTAGAGCATCTTTGTGACCCCTCTACATACCTCTAAATTTTTGGCATCTGCACAGGACCTCGACTTTACATCTTGCATGACATTGGCTTGTAGCCCATATAAGGCCTTTGTAGGTATTTGTTCCATGACCATATTGACCTCTTACACCTCTCCTAGGGGTTTCTTCACCATATTTTGATTGAACCTGATCATTTGATGCGTTATCATGAATGTTTCCCTTCCTTGGACGAAAAACTATACAGTCTCTTCGCCTTATTTCTATAGAGGTGGCCTTTGTATCTTCTATTGTTGTTGCATGGTGGCTTATGATTATGGAAGTATCCATAGTTGCTATATGTTTTCATGAACCTATAGGAGATTAGCCATAATTTCTTCTCACTGTGCCTCTGCAACTCTAACCACTTCTTCAATCCTGTCTTCGACATTGTCTGTGATGAGATCTGCATCATCCTATGTCAGGGTGATGTCTAGGTCCTCTGTCTCCTACTTTATCTTCTTACATGTATCTTTTCCTTGCACGAGATTCCTTTTTGTCAGTGAGGGTTGCACCCTACTTGTTGTTCCTTGAACTCTTTCTTCTGCTACCTTTGTCATATCCATTTTCCCAGCCTGTGGCCAGCTTTTTGTCCTTGTGGTTGTGGGTATTCTTCTCGGTCATTTCGGTACTACACTAGTCCAACTTGGTTGGGTTCGTTCTTTAGTTTTTTGAGTGTTTTCATCTGGTATACCTATTCTTTCTTATGATCCTACTTCAACCTTTTACTTAGGCTTCGAGGACTATGTTGTGCCTATTMTTGTGGCTAGTTTTTCTACTGGTGATTGCCACTGCATAGGCCAGTCTTTGATGATCTATTCCACCTTTTTTTTTGGTGATGAGGTACTTCATCTTCAGACACGCCTTCTTGGGATCCCGTTGGATCCATACATGGTGTCTGGATGCCTTGAATTTCTCTATCTCCTCTATCCCCTACACTACCTCTATAGATATTTGCCACACATTCATCGTGCATTGTTGTATTTCTTCTAGAAGCATGGAAAACACTGTGTTATTGGCCGGTTTCATATTGTTGTCCTTTTCTTGCAAGAGGGACTCATATCTAGCCACATAACACTTACCCATCCTTTCCAATAATGTCAAAAACTTGGGCTACTGCAACCCTTCCAAGGATATCAATATTATCAACTAGGAGTAATGGAACTCAGTTCCATTATCCTATACGTCACAACAGTCTATCAGAAATTGGTTCAATAGGTAAGGAACCCAACTAAAATAACTCCCTTAGTGCACTACACCGCCACTACAATGATTCATGCTGGCGCTTCCTCTCTGAAACATTTCCTCAATATTTTTCACGACATCATTTTTTTGGCGAACCTTTTTGCATTGTCATTAATATCTTTGATTACAATTCCTTTATTTCCTCGAGTGGTGTTGAACCATGCTTAAACTTGTTCTACCAGTTCTTTCTTGAGTGCCTCTCTCTCTAATTATTCTTTGGGATGCATGTGGACTGTTGTAAGTTCTATGATTTTGAAAATAAATACCATGTCGATCTGTACTGGTCTATCCATCCATAGGATTCCTCCATGGATGCAGGTGTCTAATTGTTTGACACATAATCTAACCTTCTTTTTGTGCCCAAAATGTGGTATGTCTAACATATTATTAATCCTTGAGGTGTAAATCCCCATGATCCACTACACAGGATCCAACACAGGTTGACTTAGGGGTCCAATTTCCCCCATGTTTATTAAGTAGTTCTCCTTGGAAAATTGTGGAAACCTGGCCACATCGCACACCTCATGGTCAACGTACCTTAGAATGGGTACCTTTCCAAGCATGTCATCGATAGTGATGATTGCGTCTAGAAGAAAAGGGAGGGTAATCTCCAAGGAGTCTAGTTTTTTCTTTTCTTGCCTGCAGAGGGTGTGTCTGCCTCGGTTGCTTCTTCACCCTCTTCTTCCCCTACGAAATCTAGCAGGTCGGTGATTTACTCCATCAACACCTCTTTGTTCTCCTGGGTTTGTATCGGTCCCACTATTTTGTCAGGCTTTGTGGGCATCTTGGGGTTAGGTTTTGAAATTTTTGTCTGATCCCCAAAGCTCTGCACTATTTCTCCTTGTTGCATTATATGAAACTCTTCCTTGACCTTCGTCGGGCTAATAGATTATGGGTCCAAGGTGGTCACATCCTCTAGCTCAACCACATGCTTTGTTTTCTACATTCTCTCCTTGCCCCTTTGGCCCTACTAGATAATTTAGATGAACTATCTTGGCGACCCAAACTTTGGTGGAGTCATCCTTTCTAACTTTCACAACCTGGCTTGCTCTTAAATAAAATCAAAACTAGGGAACATAATCTTTTTCTCGCTCTGAGCTTCAAATTCGTTAAGTGTTGAATAACTATGTGCTTTCCACCTTTTATATACCTAGTCATATTCACTTTTCACTTTTTCATGCATTTGCACTGACTTCACTTTTTAATGCATGATGTATTCTGATGTTCTTTATGGTAATCACTGCATATGATTTTTCCCATTGCTTTTGCGTTTTCTTTCTTTTCTATTTTTGTATTTATTTTTCCTTCTTTCTCTCCTTTTTATATTTTTTTGTCATTCTTTTGTCCTAGCTTCTACTATACTACATTATGTACATGGTTTCTTAATTCATTGTAACTTTTAAGTGTTAGGAGGTTGATTGTCCTTGTATAGTTTCAATTGACTCTCATTGATCATTCCCTTCAGTTATGTTCCTTCTAGATCCTTTATATGCACAGATCATCAATCTGTAACAACCTTTATTTCATAGGGCCCTATCCAATGCATTCTAAACTTACGAGGATGTTGGAAAAATCTACTGTCATAGAGTAAGACTAAGTCTCCTTCCTTGAAACGCTTCCTCTTGATATGTCTATGATGCTAGGACTTGTCTCTTGCTTTCTGTACTTCTTGGTGAAATCCTACTAGAATATGGCCCTCTTCCATATCCATTAGTTTTTTTAACCTCTCCTTTACTGCACCACTTTCTGTCATGTTGGTGATTGCTGCTACATGTAGAATGGGTACCAAAAATTATAATGGCACTATTGCTTCCTTCCCATACAACAATCTAAATGTTGTATGTCCAAAGTCAACTTCTTGCATGTAGTCATGTATGCCCATAATACTCCTGGTATTTTCAAGTCCCAATCATCCCTGTTGACATTGCAGATCTTTGTTAGAGAATTCTCCAAGATCTTATTGAAGGCTTCTACTATTCCATTTACCTAATGATTCTATGGTGTACTCTTTTGGTGATAAAATTAAAAATCCTCAGTCATATGCTTGATACTATTGTTGATAAAGAGAGTACCTTGATCACTCATCAAAATTCTTGGACATCCAAATATAGTGATCACTTTCTCAAAGAGGACGTGTGTTGGCGTCTCTGCGTTGTAGTCTTTGAATGGTGTTGCTTCTTCCCATCTTGTTAAATTTTTTTTCATAGTGATGATATATATCGCTCTTGACCTTCTTGCTGGTGGATTAATTGGTCCCACAAAGTCTATTTCCCATGTGTCAAATACCTATAAAGTTACTTGTGGTCTTAGGGGAATCTCATCCCTTATGTTGGGTTTTCCAACCCTCTAACAGACATAACATATATGGAAATATTCCTTAGCATCTCTATGTACTACTGACCACCAAAATCCTACACCCAATACCTTCTATGCGATATCTTTTCCTGTATAATTCCCTCCAGCTATTCCCTCGTGATATTCTTCCATGATTCTAGGCCTTTCATGCTCTAGTACACACCTTCTCAAAATGTTTTCTTCACCCATTTTATATAAATGTCATGCAATCAGTTGATAGTCTCCAGCTCTGACTACTAGATTTTTCTTCTACACAGTACTAAATTCTTGTTCCAAAATCCCTGTACTTAAGTATTCAATAATATCATCAAAATATTCATCAACTATTTGTATTGAAAACAACTGCGCATCAGGGAAGTTGTCTTCCAAGTTGGTAGGTTCCTCTCCATTAGTGACCCTTGACAAATGATGAGGTGTTTCATTCAGCTTCCCTGGTTATACTATCACTTCAAAATCAAATTCTTGAAATAACAACAACCATCTACAAATCCTCCCCCCAACATTGGCTTGTTGACTAAATATTTTAGGGCAGAATGATCTTTGAACATATTAAAGTGTTTTTCCAACAAATAGTTCATGGACTTCTAAAGTGCATATGCCATGGCTAGGCCTTCTCTTTCTATGGTGTTGTAATTATTCTCTGATTCTAACAATTTTCTACTTGCAAAGGCTATAGGATGGTCTAAATGCACATGAAATGTCTTTTCCCAGTCTAGGAATACTAGGATATGTGTTATGACCACATTTTCTTTTAAGGTGTCCAACCCTTATTGACAGTATTCATTCCACTGAAATCCGATATCCTTCCTTAACAGTTTTTCCATCGGTGCAATAATCTGTGCATACCCCTTTATGAATTTCCTGTAATAGCCTGTATTTACCAGTGTTTCTCTCAATTGGCACACCGATTTTGGTGGTGGTAAATTGACAATGATTGTAATCTTAGTAGGATCCACCAGTAACCCTTGTTTAGAGACTATATGTCCCAACAGTATTCCAAAAGGTGTCCCAAAAATGCATTTATTTATATTCAATGATATCTAGCACTACTTGCATATTTCCAACATTATCCTTAACACTTCTACATGGTATTTTAACAAAATATATACAGTCCATTCATCTATATATACTTCTAAAAACCAATGTATGAATTCTTTAAAGGAAGCTATGAATACTCTTGAGAATATGGTTAGTGTATTCTTTAGCCCAAATGGCATGACTGTGTACTGGTAGGATCCCCATTCTGTAGCAAAAGTAGTCTTATACCTTTCTTCTAGATCTATCTTGACTTGATGTTAACCTGAGAATCCATCTGTAAATGAGTATTCTTCATGGCCTCCCACATCCTCTAATACCTCATCTGTGAAAGGGGTGGGAAAAGGGTCATGTAAGAAAGCATCATTCAATTTTCTCAAATCTACATGGACCATTATCCCCCCTTGTTTCTTTACTTGTACTACCATAGGACTTGCCCATTCAGATTCCTCTAATGGCTCTACGATACCAACTTCCAACGTTCTGTCAATTTTGGCCTTCACTTTCTACTTATAGACTAGATTCAATCTGTAAGGTCTCTACCTAACAGGTCTTTCCTCAAGTCTGAGAGGTATCTTCATCTCTCCTAGATCTCCTACTATAACTTTCATCTCTGTAAATGTTGTTGGGAGAAGGTCACTGTATTGTTGGAGTAAATTTGTTATTCTTTCTATTGTTTTTTCATCCCAATAGTCTCCAATACTTGCCATTTTAGAATTATTAGTTGTCCCATTGTTTACTTTTTTCACCTTGATAGGTGTAGCAAATAATCTTGATTCCAGAGATGGACCTTCCACCTCTCTTTATCCTTCAATTTATGCAATCAAAATGTTTCTCAGGTCATCCTCATATGGTACTTCAACTTCCACATGATAACATGACAATAGTTCTTTGATTGTTTGCTTGTTCAGTTGTTGATATTTTGTCATGATTTCAAACTATGTTTCATCAAGAAATATCACACCTTTTATCTGCTTCAGTGTTGAATCAATGTTGGGGTTCTCATGTTCAAATGAGAAGGTTACTATAAAAAAAATTGTAATATTTTCCATTAAGTAGTACCTCTACGCATATCCTAATCTACATATTAGTTCTCTGGGATTCCTTTCAATGTGTGGATGAAATAATGAGGACATTATTATGGTGGTGTCATCTTCCATTGTTTCTTGCACTTCTCCAAGTGTTTTGTTGGTGTCCCTTTCCCACCACACCTCTTCATTTTATTGTTTCCATGTTTTGCGTCGAATCTAATGTGTAGTAATCGTTTACATTGGTACCATACCTGAACTGTTTCTTTACGCGCACCCCACCATCTTGTAGGTGTAGCCTTGATTTCAATATCTAGGGATAATAGCCTCTTATTTTCTCCTACTTCCTCTTCATATTGTATTATAAATTCCTCTAAATAATTTACCCCATGAAAACTGGGAGGTTCCCTTATCTCTGTACCAACCCATGTTACTATGCAGTCTATTCTTGTGCACCTTCTTGTGGAAACTTCATGTAATCTCTTTTGTCAATTCTCCAGACCTATGTCTAAGTCAGAAGCACATGATGTGATGTTTATATAGCTAAGTATCCCATCTACAGTCGGGTTAACATAATATTCTTCGAGCACGGTGGTTCTATACAATTGGTTGATTTTTTCCAGATCTAGACAGGTGGGTTCTACAAACCTTTTTCCTTCTGATGGATCTAATGATGCAATGACTATGTATTCTCCTGATTCAAATGTAATTTTTCTTGTCTTCAAATTGATAATTTCTTGGTTATGAAATTCCCAATCCAATCCAAGCAATGTTGGATATGGTGTTGTGCCATCTACAATATCTATTACTTCAAAGTCTACCTTAGTGTGCACTCCATCCAAATCTATTGACACACCTTCAAACCTTCCAATTGGTAGGACTCTGTGTTGATTTTATAACTTCAACTGGACAGGTGAATATCCTAGTGTGGGATCTCCCATACACAACTATGTCTTCTTGGGTAACACATTTACTTCAGAACCTAAGTCCAATATAATATCTTCCATATTGGAATCTCCAATGTTGGAATTCAATCTAAATTCTCTGCTTGTCCTCCTTCTTGTATGGAGGTGATTGACTATTTTCTACTTTAACTTCCCCTCTACCTTTGTGTTACATATTTATAACATATTTTGAAAAAATTTAACAGATTATGGACCATTAAGTAGCTTAATATGGGATTGCAGAAAAGTCTCTATGGTACTTACATTCCCTAACGTTTTTGTTTCATTGGTGTGGCCCATTTATGAAGGAATATCGTACATTGGTATGTTCTAAGTATGTTTTTCAACTAATGTAGACACAGCATATTGTTTGAAGAATTATTGTTTGGCCTCCTTGAATGTCTCCTTTTATTTCCGCACATCAAACTACTTATGTGTTTCAGTATTTTTATTCACCCATTGGTGTTGTACTAGATCTTGTCTTACTGCGTCATGTCCTATCTTAGCACCTCCTCGTGTGACTATGTTGATATTTATTCCATCGTCCTTGGCTTCTACACAGATCCACTAAACATCATGGTTGTTTTAGTTCCTCCTTTCTTGAATCTTTCCCAAAAGTGTTGAGAATTCCTCTGTGTCATGTTCTATTGCGTGAAAGTACATACATGTCACTGGTGGGAGTGGACCTTCCCTTGAATAATGTCATGTTTGTTGGAATTTGTGGCACACTATTGGTCCTCTACCTCTTACAAATCCTCCTCTACCTCGTCTTCCACCTCTATATCCAGCTCGATATCCTTGTTGTGTGTTGTACTGTAACATCCCCAACCACCCATGGGTTGGGACATGCTACCTTAAATCCCACCCTTGGACTTCGTACTCTTACCTATACCTTCTTTCATTAATAAGAATGCATAAGATACAATATTTAGCGACATGCACAACAATATCTAGCAAGCATGCATAATCTAAGATTTAGTTAAACGATAATTAAAATACATAGTGAAATACATTCATACACAGATAATAATATCACAATAGAGATCACTTATCTTTATAAAAATGTGACACCAACTGGCTGCAGACCAAGGACGTTCCACCCAACCATAGACACCACTGCTCTAAATCTCAATAGCACTGTCACCCTCGAGCTAGGGATATGAATCCACAAGGATGGTTCTAGAGTGTACTTGGGTTCCCAAACTAGTCAGATCTCAAGCTATCACAAGTTTCCCAGCACCCACAACAATCCAAGTACCCAACTCTCTTATACCCAGCATGTACCGCCCAAGAGAATGGACCTCCACCCTTCTCTTCCATGCAGTCCCTCTCCTTTATTTTGGGGCCTCCAGCACAATTGGTGCATAATATCAAAGCTATAACTCTTAGGTTTTGTTGTTGTGAGAAAAAAAAGGCATAGGCCAACGCATCTCAGACATGCAAGCCCTAGGTCATGGGTGGATTTCACCAGCGACCATTACAGCCAATTATCCCATGGATAATTCACAACAATTCCCTTCCTTTTACCAAGCTGAGACGCATGTGAGGATGGATCAATGGATGGGTAAGTGAGTGCATGGAAGTACATGAGGGAAATCAATGAACATATAGGAAATCAATGAAAAAGCCATCATTCCAACGACCAATGACCCACAAGCAACCCCCCCATCAGACCAGAGGCGAGTTTAAGTAACTTCGTGGGGAATCAAAAACCTCCTGGCCTTCCCCAAGAAGATCATGTAACCGATCCACTCCCTTAGACAAAAATGGTAATTAGAATAGGAAAAAACACTTAGCCCCCCAATCCCCCTCTCTTGTGGAATCATAGCCCCCTATAAGTCTAGTCCTTGTTCATCTAGCAGCCAGCCATGTATTTATTATTAATAATGATAAAAAGATTATGTTAGCTCCCAAAATGAATCAGTCAATTTTTTTCATTTTGTAGGTGATAGCGTGGTCATTAATAGGATTCTTTATAAATTTTTAGATTTTAGAAGTATCAAAACATAGGATTTAAGATTTTATATTAGAAATAAATTGATCCTCAAAAGATCTTTTCAAATTTTTGTGAAAAATATTTTCAATAGCTAATGTATGTTTTGAAGTTGAAGTTAGCTGGTGAAAGCCTCGGGTTTCAATGGTTAAGGTGTACTCCCCGCAGCAAGTAAGCTAGTGAAAGCGCTTACTGTTGTAAATATCAAAAGGAAACTTTGGCAATTGTTATAGTGACCATATCTGTCCTATGCGTGCACACCTCGAGGAATTATTGACAAAGAGTGAGAAGCTTTGGGACTCAAGATCAACATCAAATGAAATACTATCAGTCAAACAAAGCTTGCAGCTGTCGAGCAAAGTGTCTAACGAGCATCCAAGTGTTGAGGCCAACGACAAATTGTAGGCCACTTGTTATACACTTGTTTAGATCAAAACTTCTAAGCATTTAAAGGAAAAATAGATAAATGCCATTCACTGTCAACAGGGAAAACACCGAGTCTAGCTCTTGTTCCCATGTTTCAGCTCCATGTGACCTACATAGTGTTATCTCCTCAATAATTTTCAAATTTTTGAGTTTAGGTGATTTTCAGATGGTCTTAGAGTGTTCTTTTAAAGAATTGCATGATATATATTCATGATGGAAAAGTGGCAAAATAAATGGCTTTCGGCAGCTAAAAGGCATAATTTGTGGTATTAAGCTATCGAAAATTCAGAAATTTGGCAGCTAAAATCCCAATAATTATCTTGTCATCATGTCTTAAAATGCTGACGAAATCACCTCTGGAGATCATGTGTTTGATCTTGGTCAGTCATCATGGTTTTCATTCATTGTTTGATCAAAGGTTTTTAAAACTAAGTCGTGTCATACGAAACCCTATCATCACATATCAACTACATATGTCAAATTCTACACATGCCTATCGGGGTTTAAACTTTTTCAAAATTTGGGAGAGCACACAGGCCCAAACCACAAGTCAAGCCACAAGTAAAGTCACATGTCTACACACCAATCCAAGCACAAGCACCAAGTTACATACACTACTCATCTCATCGAATAATTTTGTGCCAAATATTCCAGGTGTTTAGTGTATCTATTTGGATGCATAAGATTGCTCAAGGCACCACGATGAAGAGCCATGAACAGGTGTATGCGTGGGTGTCAAGGAAAATGTTCCCGTAGACGCAGTTGGTTATAGTCTTCATTTTTTTTTTCTTCTTTAGCATACACAGTGGTCTTGGTCATGCTCCTTCATTGCACCAGGAGGATCGTATGCCTGGTATCACCGTCTTGTTGTGCAGGCTTGTGTCAGAAGGAATGGATATTCATGCTTTGTATGGGATATGAGCACAGAACATGTGATCTATGAAATGAAGGGCCAATATGGATTTCCAATGGAAGAAATGAAAAACAACATGCATATTTTTTGTCTCAATCAGCAGGAAAGTGGTCGATGAAATAGATTTGATGAAGAGCAAAGGAATTTAACTAAAGAATTAAGAAATCCAGTGGAAGAACAAAGCTCTCCCTAGAATTTCCCATTTTTACAGTAGAATTATTTTGGGTAACTCTTATTAATGAGGTTCCCTGGTTGGACTATAGCCACCATGGAGCACGGGTTTTCTTAGACGATTTTGCATTTCTTTTTTACTGCTCTGTCTTCTATAGAGGGATCTAATAATGTTTACATTGAGAATGGAGGATTTGAACTTATCACCTTAGTTTGTTCAACTCTTAAAACAACAGGACAGAATTGGAAATCATATCGCTATTTCTAAGGAAAAAAATCAGTCCCATATCACAAGCCTCTCAGACATATTAGCGAGATGATTTCGTCTCTAATTGGCAATGGAACACTTGGAAAAAAATAATGAACCATATTTTATACATTCAAAATCAGTGAATTAGTATTCATGGCACCAAATCAGCAAGTTGTGATTTAAAATTTTCATTCAGAGGTATAAACTCAGCAGCGAGGGCATCCAAAGAGGACAAGTGGCAGAGGTTTCATCATCAATTCCATATTTTTGTCTATCATTCGCGTAACCAAGATTTCTTCCACATTCCAACCACAATATCAGCAAAGAATTAGAGGATAAAGATCAAATCCAATTTCTAAAGATTAGTTCCAGATTTGTTTCCAACAATTTCCAGTATTCGAGAATCTAAGTGCACACTTGACAACAGAGGAGAAATATCAGTAACAGTTAAATTTTTCATGAACAGATGGCTTATGGCAGAGTAGATCACTTGGAAACATAAGATAAAGACAAATTCCAGATTTCTTGTAACAAATCGAATTGTCTTTTACTCCAAAAAGTTTGAGTCCAGCCTCTAAGCAAGATCGAAGAGTTTTAAAAACTGATTTAATTTTAGTTTTATTTATAATGATATCCATCAAATTTATTTCTAGCAAACCGAGAATAATTGAGGGATAAATATTTGAAAGAAATTGATTCCATATTTCTATCCATTGAAATAGCAGACAGAAGGTTCATTCCAGGGTACACATGGTAATTGGAGTTCAGGTGGAAGTCTAGTGCAGATTTTAGGAGGATAAAAGTCACATACTTTGAGGCATAAAATCATCTTGCTATCTGAGTCTGTGATGTTTATGCCATCTGTATAATAATTGGTAGTGATATAAAACATCCAAGGTGGCACTCTATCCTAGAATTTTGGAGCATTTTCAAGGTCTAAAGTCAAATCTTTGCAGATGGATCGAGACACCTAGCGGAAATTCCAGATTTTATTTCAACAACTTCCATCATTCTCTGTAGTTGGAGAGAACTATGGCAACCAAGTTTAGATATATTTTAATTGATTTTATTTCAAATAAAGGAGGAAGATATTGTTGTTATTTGGGTTATAAAAACAAATACTTTGTAATCAGATGGGGGGTTCAGTCATAGGACTGAGGTTTTGAATGTTGGATACAATACCATGCTGAATTTGTAATAGACTGTCATAGATATGTATTTCAGATCACAGTCTTCTTTCTCTATGAATATCAGATTGTCAATTCTTATTCCTTCTATGCTTTAATTCAAGTTATCTTAACTGAAATATGACTGTCATCTCATTAGTCAGTTCATAGCTTGATTTAATGGTAATCTTCACTTTGTGTCAAGTTTGTCTTAGTTGCCAATGACTGTCATCTCATTTGTCAACTCATAAGCTTGATTTAATAGTGATACCTGCACTATCTTATCCGACCCATCACATGTGTGATCTGGTTAGTAAGTATAGTATTCTTCATCCATTGTTATGCTATTCATCTGATCATTGATTCTTGAAAGCAYTGTCTCATCCGATTCTATATTGTTTGACTGTCTTGATATGATCTAGTAGGTCAGTTATCCCATTTTATCCCAACATAATCATAAACCTATTCATATTTTAAGTTACCAAGCATCTTTGGCCTGCAACCCCAAAGAGTTTCTTGGAGTGATAACAGATTACATGTATTGGGMACACTGACCTTTAATAATTGTTTGGGCACTCTGGCCTCTCAGCATTGTAACAATACATTATTTAAAATGGGGGTTCAAAWCCTGGGGTGTTACATCCCCTCCCCCTTATTTTGGCATTGTCCTCAGTGCATATACAAAATAGAGATCAAAATCTCAAATTTATTCAAAAATTTGTGGGTACTCTACCCAAATGGAATCTTCATTCTCCTAGGTAGCATCTTCAGGACCGTAGCAGGTCCACTAAACTTTTACCATCTCTATAACTCGATTCCAGATCATTTTTACTTTTCTGCGCAATATGTGCACTGTCTGAACCTAAAAATCTCCCTCCGTCTCTACCTGAATCAGACGCCAATCAATAACATTGTTATGATCATGTACACATTTCTTTAGTAAAGAGACATGAAATACATTATGCACATTCATGGAAGTATGCAATGCAAGAATGTATGCAACTGACCCTATTTTGTCCAATATTTCAAATGGACCATAGAATCTGGCTGCCAGCTTTGTACAACTACCCAATTTCAAAGGGATTTTCTTGGGATTCACTTTCAAAATTACATGCTCCCCTACTTTAAATTCTCTAGTTGTCTTGATCTTGTTTGCATAAACTTTTTTTCTATCCTGAGTTGCCTTTAAATTCTGCTTGATCTTGACCACCTGGTCTTCCATTTCCTTGAGTAACTCCAGCCCAAGTACGACTCTATCTGTTGGGTTGTCCCAACTTACTAGAGTATCACATTTCCTACCATACAAGGCTTCAAATGGGCTCATTATCAATGAATCTTGATACCCATTATTATATGAAAACTCAACCAAGTGTAAGTAATCTTCCCACTTAGATGGCTTATCCATCACATACATTCTCAGAATGTCTTCAATTATTCGATTGACCCTCTCTGTTTTCCCATCTTTCTGGGGATGATATGCTATGATAAAGTTTATATTTGTGCCAAATCCTTTAAACAATCCCCTCTAGAAATTGGAGGTAAACTTCATATCTCTGTCTTGGACGATTGTCCTAGATATCCAATGCAACCTAGCAATTTCCTTCATCAAAATTTATGCAATATTAGTCGTTGTATGTGTTGTCTTCATAGGCACAAAATGAGAATCATTTTTTAATTTTTCAACCACTACCATGATTGAATCATGTTGATTATTCGTTCTGGGTAATCCTGTGATGAAATCCATGGTGATCACTTCCCATTTCTTCTCTGGGACTGGAAATGGTTGAAGAAAAACTGTTGGGTGCCTATGCTCAGCCTTCACCTTCTGACATTCCATACATCGAGTGATGTAATAAAAAACATCTTTCTTCATTCCTAGCCAAAATAACTGGCTTCTTACTACTGTAATTGTTTTCTGGTAACCGAGATGTCCAACATAAGCAACATCATGCATTTCCTTCAATACCAAATTCCTCAGTTCTCCAGAACTTGGAACATAGAGTCTATTTTTATGCATGAGTAGTCTGCCTTCCTTTATCTCATACTCCTTTATTTTCTATTGTACATCTACTTGATGTAAGTTTTCCTTTACCTATAGGTAATGTTGGCCTGTAACAAGACCATCTAAAATTCTTCTCTTCAATTCTGACTGATGAATACTGACAGCAGTAGCGTGCATGATATGCACTCTTCTACTAAGTGCATCGGAAAATTTATTCTCCTTTCCCTTGATATGCTTGATATCGAAGTCATATTTACTTAGAAATTCCATCCATCTTGTTTGCCTGGAATTCAAGGTCAGTTGTTCAAAAAGATACTTCAGGCCAATGTGGTATGTCCTTAATTTGAATTTCTTCCCCATGAGATAATGCATCCACATCCTCAAGGCTTGAGCAATGGAAGCAAGTTCAAATTCGTAGGTGGCATAGTTCCTCTCATGTTCTTTAATCTTTTTGGACTCACATCCAATGACATTTCCATTTTGTGTGAGGAATCCCCCAAGTCATTCCTTACATGTGTCTGTACATACCACAAAAATTTCATTTGAGTCATCAATCTCTAATACAGGTGCACTAGTAAGTAATTCCTTCAACAGATTAAAATTATTTTAACACTTGAGTGTCCATTCAAATTTAGTTCCCTTATTTTGCTAAGAATTGATGGGATGAGGAATATTAGAGAAGCCTATTATGAACCTTTTGTAGTAGCCATCTAATCCCATAAAAGATATTACGTCTGACACATTTCTGGGTGTTGGCCATCCTCTAATGGCTTCAATCTTCATTCGTTCTACTGCTATGCCCTTCTATGAAATAATGTGTCCCAAGTAATGGATATGTTTTTTATAGAAAGAAAACTTACTCAAATTGGAATACAACTGATGTTATCTTAGTACTTGCAATACCCATCTTGCGTGATGTTCATTCTCCTTTTCAAACTTAGAATAGATAAGTATGTCATCCATGAATACTATGAAAAACTTATCCAAATAATTCTTGAATATGCCATTCATTAAGCACATGAATACAGTTGGTGCATTGGTCAATCCAAATGGAACCACTACAAATTCATAATGCCCATACCTGGTCCTAAAGGTTGTCTTATGAATGTCTTCTTCCTTGATTCTTACCTGATGGTATCCTTCCCTCGAGTCAATTTTTGAAAATATCTTTGCTCCTCATAGCTAATCAAAGAGGTCATCAATTCGGGGTAGAGGATACTTATTATTTATAGTGTAATTTTTCAGTTCTTGGAAGTCAATACACAGCCTCAAGGTTCCATCCTTCTTTTTGACAAAAAGTATTGGTGCTCCCCAAGGTGAAACATTTGGACATATGTACCCTTTATTCAACAATTCCTCCAACTTCATTTGTAATTCTTTTAACTCTGGTGTGCTCATTCTATAAGGTGTTTTTGACATAAAGGAAGCTCTTGGAACTAAATCAATTGAGAAATATATCTCCCTTCTTGGTGGAAATCCGAGTATTTCTTGGAATACATCTTCAAATTATTGTAGTACCGAGAAAGCTTCAAGGCTTGGCCCCTTTTGATTATCTGGCTCTTCCACATAAGTTGCATACAATTGAAATCCTTTCCTAAAACATCTTTTTAGCTGTAACACTGAAATCTCCCTTATAGAGATGGGTCTTAGAACTCCTTTCACAGTGCTCTGTTTTCCATTTCCATTAAGACATGTAAATGTCTTGTTATGAAAATCTAGGAAAACATGATGCTTGTCCAACCAATCCATTCCAATCATAATATCATAATACCCCAATGGTATTATATTTATCTCAATACTAGTATTCATGCCATTAAGACTTATGGAACCAATTCTGACCATATCATGGATTCTTCTTTTGGTTCCAGTGTCTAACTAAAACACACTTTCTTTTCCAATTTTACTTTTCTCCAAATGTAATATATCCATTGTCTTAGGATCAATGTAGCAATGACTTGCTCATGAATCAATCAAAATAGAAACGGGTTGATTTATGATCTTACCTTCCACCTCAATCATATTGGACTAGTACTCTGCTTGTTGATCATTTAAAGCTACATAGATTCTTCCCTTATCTTTGATTGTTGTAGCCTCTTGGATGTTGTGAAAAGCCTTCACTCTATCATTTTTGTGTGGGAAATCCTTGTACAGGTGATCTTCCTTGCATCCCCAACATTGGATTGGTGGTCTTCCCCTCTTTCCCAAGGAATATTCTTTCTTGAAATCTCCCTTAGGATATTGATCTTGATGATTTCTATTAGGCTCATTCCTATTGAAGGGAGGTTTGAATCCTTTCCTCCTCTGATCGAACTTTTCATTTTTATTGTCCTTCCAAGATTTCTACAGGGATTCTCTTCCCTACCCTTGCTCATATAGGTAATTATCCTTCCTGATGGCCTTAGTCAAGGTCTTGGGTTCATCATACTTGATATTTTCCTTATAAAAGGTTGGCAGTACACTTAGAAATATCTATATTTTCACTTTCTCATCACCAATGAACCTGACATACTTTAACAATTCCAAGAAATTCTTCTCTTACTCCACCATAGTCATGCTTCCCAACCTGAGTTCAAATAACTTATGCATTTTCTTTTCATAGAAATTCTATGAGAGGTACTCCTTCTGGAAGTGCTTCTTAAACTGCTTCCAAGTTGTCCTAATTTCATTAACATGTTCCACTTACTTCAGTTGGTCCCACCACATTGCAGTTTTCCCATGCAAATGGTAGGTGAAAATCCTCTCTTCCAGGTTGGAAGAATAGTTATGCAACTGAAAATATCTCCTTAGCCCAAGCAACCATGATTTGGCATCATCTTCTCTTTCTCTTTCACCCTCAAAGGAAGGTGGCTTGAGCTTCCTCGGCTCTCCTTTCCAACTATCTACCTCTTGTTTCCTTCTTTGGTGTCTGACAAGAGACAACTCTGGACTACTTACGAGATATTTCAATGCATAAAACTTTCTTTCTAAGTAAGGAAGTGAGTGGTGTCCATGAGATCTGCTAGCACTTCTAGAATAACTAGCTCTTCCACGATCATCCCTTCTATCATGGCACCTGCCTTCTTCCTCTTGTCTTGAGTTTGATCCCTTCTTCATTTGTATCTGCAAATAATTTAATCTTTGCAACACTCAAGCATTTATTTGAATTTTTTCTCTCATCAGTCTCTCATTGTTGGCTTTGTAGCTCTACACTTCCATATTTAGGCTTCTTTTCATTTCTATTAATTTTTCCTTCTCTTCTCTTCCCTTGCATCCATTGGACTCTGTCTTTGCATTACCAAATATGGTATTATGGCCTTCAGCCTCCTTATCATGACTGGAGGCTCCCTCACCTTCTTCCATCTCTTCAATATGCATCTTGAGTTGATGTGTTTAGACCCCTTAATCCTGCAAATTGTGCAAGCGACCATTTTGTTAGAATTATGCATATGATAAACAAAATTTCCAAACCATGCTACAGGTCTCTTCCTTTCTTGTTCATGGAGATCATATCCCCATTCTTCGAAAATAATAGTGTCATGTTATCCTTGGCTGACACAGAATCTCATCCTGTGCAAGAGCTTCTTTCAAACCACCCTCCCAGGTGACCACGACTAGAAACCATGGCTAAATCCTTCCTTGGCACTTTTATGTCTCGAAGAAAACCAATTTGGCCCTTAGATCTCCTTCCCTCAGCTCTCAATTTGCATATGACCATGGCCATGACCTTGCACTTATCTAGAAAAAAGTCTCTTGTCTAGTGCTTCAGGACTTCAAAACTTTCAGCCAAGACTGGATCAATGGTCCTCAACTTCTTTCACAATCATTGATCGAGATCCACTTCAGGACTCTGCACTATGGGAGTCTCAACTTTCCTCTCCTTCCTCTGCCTGTGAATCGCTTTGGCTCTTCAGGCTTCGAAAGTCTCAAACTTTCCTCTTGCACTTTCTCCCATAGCGATTTCACCCAATTTTGATGATCTTTCGACGTGTGTCTTCTAGAATCAACGGTCGATATGTACTCCAGCCTTCGGGCCTTCGGGAGTTTTCTACCAAACACAACATGTCACATATTTCCCCTCCAGAGTGCCCAATATCTGGATTGTACAATCACTAGCCACATGGAGAAATACTAGAAGCGAACACATGGTCCAATCAGGTGGATGACATATGTCACCTTCTAACTGAATTTTCAAGACTCCAAATGCTCAAAACTTACTGACAGATGGCACACATCCCAGGTGATGTACGCAAGCCACATAAATTCAGAAATTCTAGGACCCACATCACCTTTTGGTGACATCATCATGCCCCATCACTTCGACTCTTTGGGCTTCTGAACTTTAGGAGTTTCCATACTAGCACACTTCTAATTCTCCCGAACTCTGAATTCTCGAACTAGCCAATCTGTCACCATGTGTCCTCCTAGATAAGATGATTAAGATTCACTTCGAGTCTTCACCCAAAGTCCATGGATCTATACCATGTTTCCTCCTTAATTTGATGGTGGAGGCTTACTTCAGGTCTTCGGACTTCAGAAATCTCAAATTTCAAAACTTATCTGGCTCCACTGGATTTTATCCGAAGCCATGGATCTAGTGATGCATGGCTCTCAGCACATCAATGGCTGAGATCCTTTTGGGTCTTCAAGAGTTTCAAATCTCAACTGAAAACCTCTCGAACAAATTTCTCCGAAGTTACTAATCTGTTGACACGTACCTCTTGGTGATCAACGATCAGGATCTACTTCGACTATACGAAGTTTCGATGTTCAAGCCCTAACATGGCACATCACTTACTGCCTTTCAATTTGTGGGGGAACGCATCAACGATTTGGAGTAATCCTCTTTTCACCCCACAATTTTTCTGATGCTGACACATAACCCCTTGGTGAGACCATGGTTTGGATTGCAGGACCACCTTGGGAAATTATCTCCCGTGCAACTTGGCTCCCCGCAATGCCTCCTTTCCATTGATATCACTCTCCAATGGGATCTGATGGTGGTGACCTTAAACCTTGTTTCCTTTTCATCAGACGAACCCTGTTCACCTGTCCTCCGATCCACCAATCCTAGATCTCTCCTGATCCTACAGTGGTGATCACTCCCAAATTCGAAGGGGGCGGTCATGATCCTTCAAACCCCTTACAATAGGTCTCTGACATTCTATCTCCTGCATAGATTCTGCAACACCAATCCTCTTGAGATTTTAAACTCCAAGTTCAGAGTTTGATATGTAACCATGAGACTCTGCCCAACAAAGTCAGCCCATACCGGCCCAGTATTTCAACTAGAATCTCTCATACCATTCTGTAACATCCCTAGCCACCCACAAGATAAGGTATGCTACATTCAATCCCACCCTTGGTCTTTTTACTCTTACCCATACCTTCTTTCATTAATAAGAACGCATAAGATACAATATTTAGAGACATGCACAACAATACCTAGCAAGCATGCATAATCTAAGATTTAGTTAAATAATAATTAAAATAAACAGTGGAATACATTCATACACAGATAATAATATCACAACAGAGATCACTTATCTTTATAAAAAGGTGACACCAACTGGCTGCAGACCAAGGACGTTCCACCCAACCGTAGACACCATTGCTCCAAATGTCAACAACAGTATCACCCTCGATCTAGAGCTATGAATCCACAAGGATGGTTCCAGAGTGTAATTGGGTTCCCAAACCAGTCATCTCTCAAGCTCTCACAGGTTTCCCAATACCTACAACAATCCAAGTACCCAGCTCTCAAGCTCTCACAGGTTTCCCAATAACCACAACAATCCAAGTACCAAGCTCTCTTGTACCCAGCTTGTACCTCCCAAGAGAATGGACCTCCACCCTTCTCTGCCATTCAATCCCTCATATAGTCCCTCTCCTTTATTTTGGGGCCTCCAACATAGCTGGTCTAGAATCTCAAATCTGGAACTCTCAGGACTCATAGTTTTCAGAAAAACAGGGCACAGGCCAACGCATCTCATACATGCAGTCCCCAGGTCAAGGTTAGATTGCACCAACGACCATTAAAACCAACTATCCCATGGATAATTCTCAACAATTCCCCTCCCTTTACCATGCCCAGATGGAGGTGAGGTTAGATCAATGGATGGGTAAGTGAGTGCATGGAAGTGTGTGAGGGAAATGAATGAACATATAGGAAATTAGTTAACAAGCCATAATTCC
>JZKD02S1761015.1:276974-287237 GCA_000966675.3 Picea glauca | reverse complement strand
GTCTAGAATCTCAAATATGGAACTCTCAGGACTCATAGTTGTCAGAAAAACAGGTCACAGGCCAACGCATCTCATACATGCAGTCCCCAGGTCAAGGTTAGATTGCACCAACGACCATTACAACCAACTATCCCATGGATAATTCTCAACAATTCCCCTCCCTTTACCATGCCCAGATGGAGGTGAGGTTAGATCGATGGATGGGTAAGTGAGTGCATGGAAGTGTGTGAGGGAAATGAATGAACATATAGGAAATTAGTTAACAAGCCATAATTCCAACGACTAACAACCCACAACCAACCCCCCCATCATACTAGAGGTGGGTTTAAGTAACTTCATGGGGAATCAAGAACCTCTTGGGCTTCCCCAAGAAGCTCACATAATCGATCCCCTCCCTTAGACAAAAAGGGTAATTAGAATATGAATCAACACTTATCCCCTCAAGCCCCCTCTCTTGCAGAATCATAGCCCCCTATAACTCTAGTCCTTGTTCGTCTAGCAACCTGGGGTGTTACATGTACTGAGGTACCTGATTATACTGGGTGGGTTATATTGTGGTTGTGCATTATTATATTGTGGTTGCACAGTGTCATACTACTACTGTGTAGTGTTGTATGGAGGTGGTACCTTGTTAAACTGAGGTGCAACTTTCCCTGTCATCGTTTCTTTCTACACCCTATAGGTATATGAAGTTCTTTCCCTCATCAAATCCATCATCCTACAATATTTGTCATCATGGCCCACTAACTTGCAAAAATTGCAATATGAACTCTTGGTTATTGTCTGGTACTTCTACATCATGGGACAATGATATGGGTCATTCGCATGTGTCTTACAGATCTCACACCATGGTCCTCATGTTGGAAAAGGGTTCAATACTCCTTTTTCCATGTACTGTTCTAAATTTGGACATTCATTCTTATGGTTTCCTTTTCTCTTGCATGTGGTACACCAAACAACTTCTCTTTTCTTTTTTCCTTTATTTTGGTTCAGCTGGAATGTTAAGTTCTTCAGATCCTCCTTCATCTCCTCTATTATTGGATTTGTCTTATGATATTGGTTCTTTTCCAGTTCTAAGGCTACATGTAGTGTCTCAATGGTTATTTCAAATGTGGTAATAGTGAATTCACAAAGATATGTCTATGTTTCATTTCAATCATGACATATTTCAACTTACCCTTCAACCGTTTGAACCTTTGATCAATCTCCCCAACAAAATCACTTAGTTTTCTGTCTGATTTCAATCATCTCATTCTTGTACTGATCTTTTGAGCTAGGATTTTGAAATGCATTGATCAATAACTTCTTCACATCTACAATATTCCTTGCTACTCCTGGTGGATTGTTTACAACTAGGATCGTGTACCAATCCAGTGTGCGGTCTCTTAGCATGATAGCTAACTGCGAAGTTTTGTATCCTCTTTTTTTATCTTCTTTGCTTCCCATATCTTCTTTTAGATAAACAAGTTCTTTTTAGGGTCCTCGAATGCCTCTCTTTGAAATTCTGGTAACCTTATGGTCGAATCATGTCCTACCATCTTGAGCTATGTTGAACTACTACCTCCATGTGGTGTAGATATTTGACTTCTAATTATTGAACTAGCTCCTCTATTTATTGGTCCTTTTTTAGATATGTTTCATGTTGTATTTCTTCCACTAAAATTTGGTTTTCTGAATGGTGGTGTTCTTTCGTTTGTACTAGTTTCACATGGGGTTATGGGTTCCACGCTGACATTGACATGGATGGGAATCATGCATTCTTATCCATCTCTTGGACCACTTGTTTTCCTTTCATATTTTGTGCGAAGGATTTCCTCAATTTTCTCCATAGCCCAAAGATCCTCTACCTCTTCCTCGTCACTTGCCAACCCTCTCTATCAGCTATGGCTCTATTCTTATTATTCATCTTATATTGGAACGGTACTCCACTACGCATCTTTCCAACTGTTTCTAGTATCTTCTTTATCTAATCTTCCTCCATCATGATTGGGTCTATGGCCTCCTTCTTCTTTCCCTTATCCATCTCTTCCTCCATTTCTCAACCTCTTATCAATGATTCCTCCCTCCCCCCATCCACTTAGGGAAGTTTAGTTGTTTTATTCCATTATCACCACATTGTTGTTATACAATAAACTCTTGATTTAAGTATACAACGATCTAATATACCTACCTCTAGGTCCTTTTAGACAATCCAAATTTTGTGATAAATCGTGCAACAATACTATCTAACCAGAAATCTACTGCACACGTGAAGTTGTTGTTAAATTTTTGTAACTGCATGATCTCCACAGGATTCCACTCGAGTTGTTTTATACAATTTTTAGGGTTGTTTTATTTTAACCTCAATAGCCACTCCTGCAACACATGCGGGAAATCATAGAAAAATACCTCATGCAGGTCATTAAACATGTACTTGTCTAGATATTTGCACGGTGTTAGCTTAGGGTTTCTATTATCCTTCTGTGCAAATTCAAGCTCCTTTGTTTTCAACCATCTTTCAATCTCTGCCTTCATTGTATTCCATAGTTTGAAAATTCCCTTTTTATACCTTCATTCTCTGCATGCTTCTTCTACGGATCCCATTCACTCAATCCCATGTAGTTCCAATCGACAACGGAACCATTTGTTGGCTATTACTCTTTTTATCTACTTCTTGGGATGAACTAGGTTTAGATCTAAATAAGTTTCCAACAAAACCTTATAAAACTATCRGCCCTTTTGGTAAACCAGAAGGAAACACAACACACAGAATGTATTGCACAGTCTCACTCAAGATAGTTCTATGGGTGACTGCAACGCTCAAGTGCTTGCACTCTAGGAAAGATTGGGGATATGGTATTATACTTAATATTCTTTAGGCCTTGATCTGGTTATTGTCTCGATTATCCCTAATATTCATTCATATGTTAATTGTATGCATGCCTTCTAATAGATATAACATAATTATTCATTCACCCATTCATTATATAATTACTGGCAAAAGATAAACAGACCATAACAACACAGATAACATAGGTTTTATTATGGCTCACCCCTTCCTGGGCTACATCCACAAATATATGTCTTCATAGGCTCTTTTATTTAGATTTCTGCAATATATGGAAATGTGTGTACTACAATTTCAATCATCCAATCATAAACAAGGTTCCAGAACCTCTGTGAGGTGGACTAGATCACACCAGGATCCTTAGCCTGTGATCTAACCCTCAAGATATTGCAAATTTTCTCTTCTACATCTCAACAACTTACAACAGGGTATCACAACAATTTCTTACAATTCGTAAATAACTTGGAACACACTTCGAAAAAAAATACAAAAAACACCCCCGAGCTAGACCTCCTAGGTTCTTATTTATGCTAATTTACAAGCTTCTTAGCTGTTACAATATCTTACCAAAACCCTACCGCTAACATGGTTAATTTTTCCTACCTGTAGACCTTGCATTCTTTCCTCCTTTGCATGCATCTTTCCCTTTCATGCGTTGCTTTTTCTGCCAGTTGTTCTTCACCAAAATTGGGTTTTACCTTCCAAAATTAGGTATTTTCCTCAAAATAGGCCTTTGCCCAACACCTACCTTAGCCATTTTTGTTCAATCATCATTTGAAATATTGACTTTTGTATATTTAATATGGAATCCATCCATTCTATTTCCTTTGATTCATTCATTTTTCTCTCCTTCATGGATTTCATTATATGCCAAAGGGAAGTCAATTTTCTATTGTTCTCATGGGTTGACTTGCTTGGAGACTTTTAATATAGATTTCATTTGTCTCATTACTTTTGAATGATATTTCCTCCATATAAATATATTCCCCGCAAAACATTAATTTTCCATGTCGACACATTACTTGATCTGACTACTTTGTTCACGACATGATATTCAATTGTAATTCAAGCTCGACCCTATTTCGGATGATGACTTTCCCTTTTCATGAATGATCTTATTACTTGGTCTCTATATAAATTATAATATCTTGGATCACTTCTTGCAGGTTGAATTCTACTGGATAAAAGGTGAATTATTTTATAATTTTTTCTTTTAACTCCTTTCAAGTGGATGTACCTCCTCTTCCTTCTTCAATTTTGTTCCATTTGTACGGTATTCATCTAGTGTGTTTCATGGATTTCAAAGTCAAAGACTAGTTTAAATTTGACTATATTGGTCACAGTTGTAAGTTTCTTCCCTCCAAATATTTCAATGAAGTATGTGTTTTTCATGGTCCACATTTATAATCGAGGTGCATGTGTATCCCACCAATGTGCATCTTGTCCTGTGAATGATTGCACCAAGCTATGTAGTCAACCTTTCTTTCTAACTTATTTTGACACATCATCGACATGGATTGCAAGTTATTCACTTTATTCAAATCTGAATGGGGTGAGTGTGGTCAATTTTTTGTCTATAGGTATTAGATTTTGGTGTTGTCTAATTCTTTTCTCACAGACAATGGGTAATTATTTGATTGAAAAGCAAGATCAAAAACTCTCTTTTAGTGTGGCTTTGACCATCCAACATTCTCTTGACTTTGGCTCATTGTTATACATTTTCGACTCATACAACTATACGTCAAATTTTTAACCTATAAAGAAAGGTGAATGGTGTAACAACTATCTTCTAGAATAAAGAAAGGTAAATCATACTCATATTATTAATTAAGTATACCATTGCATGCAAAATGACCAAACAAAAAATATGGGGTGATAAACTACACTAGAAAGGGGTAAGGGAGCTAAGAGTTTAGGAAAGGGGATAACCTAAGGGGGCTTAAGCCCAACGAAACATTTTATTAATATTCCTAAAGTATAAAGTCTAAAATATGGGATATTATTTTTATCCTAAGTCCTTAAGGGGGAACGTATCACCATGTGGGGGTGTCCATGTGGGGGGGCCATGTAATTACCAACATGACAAGTGTCAAGTTGGGAACATGCACATATATTAAAGGGATTCCTTTCGCATTGATATGATTATTCTCTCCTACCATCCAAAATATGTTGTTGCGATCACCATACATGTACTTGGGAAGCTTGGCATTGTCGACAACTAGAAACCTGGTTTGACCGCAAGCTGAAGAGGCAGGTTGTCAATCATGTGGTCAAAGAAGTGGTTTTTTAGGCCCATATCCATTTCTCTCTAGGTGATATATTTTCTATTTCGAAGAAGTGGGTTGTCAAGTTCGTGAGTAGTTTTTCTTGGCGAGGAATTACTCAGAATTGTTCCCTGGTGTGTTTTGCAATGGTAACAGGGCTCTAAGACTTCTTGTCTGACCTATTGTTGAAGACCCTAAAGGGAAGTGGGGCAATCGAGGGACTGTTAAGCAGAGAAGGGGAACACTTCTTAGGGTGGGATAGGCATGTGGGGAATGAGATATTATAAGCTATTTACAACAGTTGGGAACCTTGGACTGAGAAATTATGTTGTTTGTCAGACCTTAGACTGGCTTAGTATTCCCTTTTCCCTAGTAGAGTTTATCCCCAGCTGAGGGGTGACCTGCTGCTGATATTACAAGTAGTGTGGTCTATGGTTGGGAGGAAAATGGAAGGTCTGCATGTAGTTGGTGATGTTTTTCTTGTGTATGTTGCATGTGTATTTCTATTATTATTCTATATGAATATGCATATTTCCACAACATTTGTATCCTTTAATTTTCTATACAGTTCGAAAATTTTATGTGGCATAGCCTCGTTGGATGTTGTGGATGTTACAATATGGTGTCAGAGCTCCAGTTTTAAACATTGAGCCTAGATGGGATGAACAAGTTGAATTGAAGTGAAATTTCATAAATAATTGATTTCAAAGTGGAAAATTTTCAATTTACAGTGAGTCCATGGTAAAAATCAAAATAAATTGCGTGGAATTAGGAAGAAGACTACATTTTTGTTGATAAATTCATGGGAAATTTGAGAAATTTGGCCAAGTGGTGAGATATTCTTAATTTAATATATGTTCTAGCAAATTTAGGCCTAGAATTGGTCGAATTTGAACTTACAGGGTGCCAGGAGGGAATTGAGAGAACACTTTGAATGTGTTTGAAATATCAGGAGAAAGAGTGGGAGTATCAGGAGGGGAAAAAAATCATTTGAAAGAACAAAGGGTAGAGCCCCATTTGATGTTTGAAGATTTTAAATCTCAGGAGAGATAGCACTAGTGTGTGCAGAGCCTATGCAAGGAGTGCAGAGGGTAAGAATAGTTAAGTTTCAGACTGTAAGAGAAGAGAAAGTTTGTGCAAGAGAACTTATTACAACTTCCAAGCTCATGAGGTTGATCTAGGTGGATATCAGTGGCCACCCACCTTTTCCAACTGGCTCAAAACATTTTTCTGGCAATTTTGGTAATTTACTATTTTTAGCATTTTTTAACTTCCGCGACCATTTTGAGCGCCTAAATGAAGGTTTTTTGGGGATTGAGCTATCAATCATAGCTGAAGGCTCTAATTGAGCTCCCAAAATGAATATCCTCAATGATACCTTTCCAAAGAGTTATCATGTGCCCAAACGGAGATCGTATGCCAAAGTTATGCCCTTGGGAAGTTGATACACCAAACTACCCAAAATGGGGTCCACAAAATTATTGGCTTTTCATCTTTCGGGGTTAGGGTTTTTTATTTTCTTTATGATAAGAAGGAATTTGGAGCCTCGTTGTAAAATCATCTTCTTGCAAATGCAAGTAGCAGACACATCTCTTCTCAGAGATAAGCTGCCACAATTCTATTGAGTCTTTCACTCTGTATGTTTACAGTCTTTGTACATTTTCACTCATTGATAGAAAATTGTGTATTATTGCATATTTTTGTTTATGGTTGCATCTTTGATACATTTTTTTTATATTATTAGATATCCAAGATACCTCTATACATTTCTTTATTATACCTCTTCTCTCATTTCATGTCGAAAATAATCTAGATAATAGATGTATCGATTTGAGAAAGTAAGCATAGGCCAAGGAGTCAACCTTATAGTGGAGAGATAAAATGTCAATCCTTTGAAAGATTGACAAATCCTTCGTTGGAGGTAAGTGGAGCTATAGAGGAGAGAAACCACAAGATTCATTGATTTTGGCTACAAGATTAGATCTAGGTCATTGGATCAAACCTAGACAAGAGGAGAGCACATGGAAGAGGAGATTAGATCCCAGTCATTGGATTTGAGTGCAAGAGAACGAGAATTGACGATCGAATTTATCGACTCGTAATTCTTGGCCAAAGTGGAGTGGATCTCAGTCATAGATCCCATCATGCAAAGTGAGTTGTAGATCTCACAATTCAGAGATTCGTCACTTCAGAAATAATTGACCCTTGTGTCGCCATGAGGAGAAATCATCGAAGCTATGAAGTCCCATAGTGAATCTAGACTGTAAATCATTGTGATAGTGTGAGTCATTGGATCCATGAGTAGTTTGGAAATTCGACACTCTGGGAGAAATTGGTTGTGGCTGCATGAAGTGGAAAATTCCCCAAAGTACCGAATTTCGTAGTAAATCATGTCTATCATTTGTTGGGTACACGTGTTCGTAGATTTCCAAGTATTTGGAAATTTGGCTATCCGTAGGATTCTGGGTGAAAGTTATTTTGGTGTGAAAAATCCTAAGGCTCTGAAGTACCTGAGTTAATCCTAGTCATTGATCAAAGGAGAGTTTCATCCATAGATCTATTCCCTTTACCAATTCGACATTCATAATTTTGGGAGTGTGGTGGACGTCTAGAGTGAGCAACCTCAAATCTCGAAGCCCAAAGTTAATCAAAGTCATTGGTTGTAGGAGGAGCGTGAGTCATCGATTTCATTTCGGTGTTCAACATTTTGAGAGTGTGGTGGTCTTCTGGAGAGAGAATCCCCGAAGCTCGAAGCCTGAAGTTAATCACAACCATTGGGTGTGGGAGGAGTGTGTGCCATTGATTTCAATTTGAAGTTCGGCTATCCAGGAGGTAGTGTGTGTTGGAGTCGAGAAACTTCTGAAGCTCGGAGTCCCAGTGTCTTAGATTTGATCTTAGTCATAGATCAAGGAGAAAAGTGTGGACCATTGATCCCTGAACTCTTTTGGAGTTAACCATCTTGGAATTCCAAGATATTTGCATGTTGGAGTCATGGAAACACTTGAAGCCCAGAGTCTCGAAGTGAACCTCCACCATAGATTGTGTAGGAGGGAAGATAATCCCCACCGATCATCAGATCTAGCCGTAAGAGTTTGGAGAGAGGAAGGATAGGGATAAGACCTGCTCCGATTGGTCAAAGTCACTTTATGACCAAATTCGGTCGGTAACCACTATGGGAGATTGGATTTTTTAAAAGGTGAATGTTCACAGAGCGTCGAATTCTCAGAGCTTTTGATAGTGCCTTTTAGTTGAGTGCTTGGATCTAGCACACGGTCACGTGAGATTTTCACCGAAGAAAAGGGGCTAACGCATGTGGTTTTGATTCTAGCTGAAAGGGGCATAGAATAAAGAACCCATGGGTTTTTTTGGGCCTACATAAAAAAAAAAAAATGGCTTGTGTACATTAATATAGGATCCATCACAGATCCGAGAGCTAATTCAACTCTAGAAGAAGATCCTAATACCGAGAGGTCACGCGAGTCCCCTAGGAGGGGTGGGGGTTTGCATCACAGAACTTTGACTGAGAATATCAGGAAAGTTATTGAACCATAGAACACATTCATGGATATAAATTAAAATTTTGGGCATGTTAAAAATGTTTAATATGTCATAGAAGGTACATGTATCATTCAAAGACAAAAACAATAATTGGCCTAGAAATTCAGCATCTTGTAACTGGCAGCCCAGAACCCAGAAAGAGGTGAAAATTGGATAGATTGTCCAAAATATGTATATGAAGAAACCCAATTGAGATCCTACCAAAAATCCAATGGAATGTGTGAAAAAATGCATAATTATCGTTTAGATTTGCATTTAGTTGAAGTATGAACATGAGAAGTTAATGGGCTATTTTCAAATGACCATAACTTTCTACTCAAGACTAAAAATTGAGCAAGGGAGAATTATTTGGAAAGGTCTTGGATAGGGGATTCTAATTATCCACCCATAAAATTAACTTGGGCATTTAATTTTCACAAGATATCAGAAGAAGGAATTATGATGCATTATTGGAACAAAATTGTACATAATTTCATAAATTTGTTAAATTATTTAGCCTAACAAATTTTGTTGCCTGCACATTTTGCAGAGTTAACAACATTTAGTTCATAACAAGTGAGAAGGTTGAAATTTAGTTAAATATAAGAAGAGTTACTCAGGTTAAGAGTGTTATGACAAAAAACTTTCATAAGATGATTAAAAGCCAAGACTACAAAATGTTAAGGTATGAATCTAGGTGCAGCCATAAAGTCTTGGGAAGCCACTACAGGAAGTCCACTCATGTTAGTCAAATAGTCAATGGAATATGGGAAAAGGAATAGATCATGTAGTGAATGAAATAGTGAAATTCCATTCACTCCCAAAGAAACCAATATACATATTAAGCAATACATTGGAGTCAGATCTATTATAAAAGTAATTGACTATCAGAATGATAGTAATTAGATAAAGAGAGAGGCTTAATGCATATATGGAAAAATATTACATCATATCCAAGGATTCGCTATGAAATTATAGATTAATTCTTCCCTTATGGTTATTAGAGTGCACAGTGGAAGCATGGTATGAAGGGAATCACTTCAAGGGTAAATAAATGAAGGTGTGCATACGTAAGGAGTGTCGATTGAGGCATAAAATAATATACTATGGAAAGATTGGATCTAGAATGATGCAATAAAATTCCTAGCAGAGGAATTACTCAAAGCTAAATGTATTAGAGTAATGCAAGAACCACTTGCTATGTCGAAGCAGATCCTCGATTCCACAATTTTCTGTTCTGGAATCTTTCTTGCATATGGTCTTCATCATTCTTTGACAGAACTAAACTTCTCTAATTTCCAATTTAATTTGTGACAGAACTAAAAGTAGTAATCTAGCATTATGATAGCATTTCTATTCAAATCAACGAGACTTCTCTGTTTAGAGAATTTAACACTTCTCTTTAACTTAAAACCCAACGAAAATGACTTCACATTTGATGTTAAGCACCTTCCACATTTAAGCTCCAGCGGAAATGATTTTACTTTATCATGTCTAACACTACATGACCATATATCGTGACCATAACCCCAACTCAACGGAAATGTTGCTCACAACCTTTTCATACTAACCTCACACCTCCATTTCCATACACCAACGGACACTTGGCTTCACCGGAATTCACCAAATGCATTG
>JZKD02S1761015.1:193484-242823 GCA_000966675.3 Picea glauca | reverse complement strand
TAAAAGGAGGTTTCCCCCTCGAAGAGGATTATTATCTGAAATTATCTCTTTTTCAAGGCGTTGAGTACTTTTTTTGAGGTTTTTATATGCTATATTGATGTTTGGTTCTTAACATGTACTAATATTTGGATTAATAGAAAGAGGTTGATTCAAATTCATGGTTTTGTGTTTATTATTTGTGTATAGATGTTGAATGATATGCTCATGAATGTTTGATTCCTGTTATACATTTGATTTTATATGTTGTGTATGTGATTTCATGGTTTGAGTTTGAAGTCTAGAAGGAAGAAGGAATGAGCTTCAATTGTTTCTCTGTCTGAGCAAGATTCCTGCAAGGAATGCAGTTGAATTGTTTGCAAGGAGTGCGTCAACAAGGAGTTTAGAGGGTTGTCTCTGAAAGCTCAGGAGAGGTAGCGGTTGTTCTCATTTCCTCAGAGTAAAATAGGCACAGGTGTCGTGCAAGGAGTGCGCAGGCCAAGGAGAGAATCTCAGGGTTTTGAACCTGAGCAACATATCGAAGGACTTTTGTGGTAGGTGTGCATAGAAGTTGAAGTATTCAACATTTGAAAGCATCTAAAGGTTGCCGCAAGGAGTGCGCGCAAGAATCTTCTTTTAAACCTCAAAGTTGTGAGAAAGCTCAGGAGGGATAAGGCCTTTTTAATCCATTTAAGGACAACACTGAAAAGTTGCAACTGGAAGTATTAAGAAAGGTGTCGTAAGTTCGCGCCGTGGCGGATAAGATTGGGAAGGAACACTCAAATCATCTGGAGAAATCATCAAAGTGAAGAGATCAATGGTCAGAAATCTGTGGGGAGGATTAGTGAAATGCCGCCAGCTATCAGAGCTTCCAGAGAAGCAAGGAGGTTACGATTGCATCCGGAGTTCAAGCTCAGGATATTGTGGACCGTAGGATCTTCATAGAGATACCTGTCAGCCATTGGATTGACCAGGAGTCATGCGGAGTTTAAGCTTCGTGAACAGGAGGAGAAAAGTCCTGAAAAGGAAGACTTCATCGGAGTTTCGGAATTCACAAAATCGGAAGTCCTATAAGCAAGTGATCGGAGAAAATCCATGTTGGAAACCCCATGAAGGATCGGAGCCATCCATCGGTTGGGACACGTGGACGAGATCGGAAGCCCATTATCATTTCGATCATCGGGACTCACATAGATAAGTGTTTTGATTTTGCAGTTGGTGAAACCCGAGGGTCAATCCGAACTGTCCATCCACTTGGGATGTGTGTCATAAATCCAAAGAAAGTCGGCGATCGAAATTTTGTGAGTCTTGGGGACAAGGAGGACTTGTATTTCGAAATCATGAATTATGATTCTCCAAAAGGAGGAGAGCTCCATGTGGGACCCAGCTGACGTCATCTAGTCATAACGAGGAATCGGGAATTTCCATGAAGAAAACCCCGAAGCTACGAGGACCGTCCATCTTAGAGGACGCATGGCGACAATCACGATCGTTAGGAAATTTCCCGAAAGGAAAAGTCATCCATCGGGAATTGAGAATCGGGAAATCGTGGATTCTGTGGAAAAGAGGTTTAGTGCATTTCGACATTCGAAACCCCAGACCCTGATAAAAGGTATGATTGTGGTCACATAAAGGCCGGTCACATGACTAGAGCATAGCCAGGACGGGCTAAAGCACAAAGGGAGCATATCGGGAAAACGGAGATTGGGAAATCGGGAACCAAAGGGTCGTTACATCGGGATTTCGAAAACCCCGAAACTCGATTGTGACTTTCTGTGGTGAACGGAGAAGAGAGCGGACCACAAGGCTGTAAGGTGCGAAGAAGACCTGTGGGTCAAATTTGTATAACAATTTCAGGGGGGAATTAAAGGAGCTACTCTGGCTCGGGGTGAACTTTGAACGATTCTTAAAGATCGGGAGGTCAGCGCAGAGGCCTTTTGCCAAGGCAAGGGGTGCGGTCTGTGTCATCCATTCTGTAGTACCAGGCACGAGGAACTTGCTTCAACCCATATAAATATTTCTTCAGCTTGCAGAAAAATTCAGGGTTATCTGACAATTGGAAACCTTCTGGTTGTTCCATATAGACTTCTTCTTTTATATCTCCATTTATAAAATCTGACTTGACATCCATTTGATAAAATTTAAACTTCTTATGACAAGTGTAGGCAAGAAACATTCTAATAGCTTCTAATCTTTCTACGGGTGCAAATGTTTCATCAAAATCTATTCCTTCTATTTGAGCATACCCTGTGCATACCAATCTAGCCTTATTTATTACAATATTTCCTTTCTCATTCATTTTATTCTTAAACACCCATTTGGATCCAATTACATTCTTATCTGCAGGTCTAGGAACAAGCTCCCAAGTATTGTTCTTCTCAATCTGATCTAGTTCCTCATTCATTGATTTTAACCAATTTACATCTTTACAGATTTCATTAAATTTCTTGGGTTCCACCATGGATATGAGGTCTATATCTTATTGTTCAGTGTCTTTGATCATCCTTTTCCTAGTTTGTACACCTTTGTCTTTTTCACCAATTATCTGACTTGCAGGATGATTCTTTTGAGTAATTCTGGAGGAAGAATTTGATGTTGTCTACTGATTTGAGTCTGCCTGAGTATTTGTATCTTCATCTAACTTAGATTCTTCTCTTTATGATTCTTGGACCTATTCATCTTCAATTTCAACTATATCCTCTGTTGTTGATTCAACACTACTTACATCTCGTACAGAGATTTCTTCATCAACTTTTATGTCAATACAATCAACCAATTTATGAAGCCTCTTATTATAGCATTTGTATCCTTTACGGTTTGTTTCATACCCTAAGAAGATACCTTCATAAGCCCTGTCATCATATTTGCCAAGGTTTTCATTATTATTCTTTATGTATCACTTACTCCCAAAGACTTTGAAGTGTTTGATTGAAGCGAATCTTCCATACCACAGTTCATAAGGTGTCTTGTCATTGTGTGGTATGAGGTGGGATTTGTTAATAATATGGACTATTGTGTGTATTTCTTCTACCTAGTAGTTTTGACAAATGTTCTTCTCATTCATCATTAACCTAGCCATTTTCTGAACTGTTCTGTTTTGCCTCTCAACTACTCCATTTTGTTGTGGAGTTCCTAGGATTGTGTATTCTCTCTTGATCCCATGTTTATAACATACTTCCTTGAAATAAATTGACATAAATTCTCCTCCTTTGTCTGATCTTACTGCCTTTAACATGTTGCTTCTTTTACTCTCAGTTAAAGCCTTAAATATTTTCAATTTCTCAAATGTTTCATCTTTTTCTTTGAGAAAATCAACCCAAGTGAGTCGGGAGTAATCATCAATGATAAGCATTAATTAATGTTCCTTCCTCATGCCTTCCTATATTGATATTCCACACCAATCCATATGAACTAATTGGAGTGGTTTCTCTATTGAAGTAGAGCTCTTGGATTTAAACTGTGTCCTGGTTAGCTTTCCTACTTGGCAGGGTTTATACACAAAATCTTGTGGCTTTGATATTCTTGGAAGATCTTTTACTGCCTCAAGATTTTTGAGCTTGATTAAGTGGTCAAAGTTTAGATGTCCAAGTCTCCTATACCATAACAAAATTTCATTATGTTTTCTTAGATGACACTCTTCTCTATCTTCTTTCATCACATATACATTATTATCTGCCCTTATGCCTTTAGCCACCACTTGTCCTGAGTTTACATACTTTATCTTACAATATTTGGAAGTGAACACCACTTCACATCCTCTATCACACATTTGACTTACACTGARAAAATTATGTTTCATCCCATCTACAAGCAGAACATCCTGAGATTCCTTTGCCATTACATAAACTCACCATCCCTTTACCCTTGATTTTACCTTGTTCATCATTTCCAAAAGTCACATTTCTTGTTTTGATTTTACTTATATATAGAAACTTATCCTTGTCTCCAGTCATGTGCTTGGAACATCCACTATCTATATACTAGGGGTCCTTTTGTTTTTGAGCTAAAATTATTAGACCACATTTTTCACTATCATTCTTTTTCCATGTGTTGCCATTTCTAGCTAGGGGTTTTATCCTTGGATATTCTTTGTAATTATTCAAATGGCATTTTGCAGCTTTGTGGCCAAAGTTATGACAGTTATAGAATTCGAGATCATTTTTCAATAGGTCAAAGTGATGGGTGCAACTTTGTCTATTCATTGGTTGTTTAGTTCTATGTTGCAAAGATTGTTTATTTCTTGATCTCCTAAGTTGCATGTCTCTAAACTTAATTTGACAATTTGCAATCTTATGACTTAAATTAGAGAAATAAAAATAGTAACCATGGAAGAAATTTTTGTACCTGAAGGATGGCCTTCTTGGCTTTCCTTGATCCATCTTCTGATATCTTTGTTTTTTGCATGGATCATCTTGTCTTTATTAGTTGTTGGTGGCATAATATTCACATGGTCTGATTGTCTGTTGACTTGGAACTTAATCATCTTTATTGGCTCTTTGCTTTCTGGCTACTTGCTGCTTGAACCACTTACATAGCCTAAACTAGTCTTCAACAAAGGAGATATTTGTTTTCTCAGAATGTCATTTAGTTTTGTTGACGCCTTAATGCATGGAATATTTTGGAGATACAATGCTTTAAACTTCTCCATCTCTTTTCTGGTTTTTACTACCTCTTCTTCCAAGGTTTCACATATTTCCTTCTTCTCTGCTAACTGTTGTTTCTGAATGTCCTCTATTTTCTTTGCCTCTTCTAATTCCACTTTTAGCAGGGAAAAATCTTCCTCATGTTTTTTACTGTCTCTCTCAAACTATATCAGCAATTGTTTTTGCTTTTTCTTCTTAAATCTGAGTCTAGCAATTTCTTCTAGAGCACTGATCAGTTCTCCTTCCAAGTCAACCATAGATTCTTCATCATTAACATCACTTCTTGTGCTTTTATTATCATAATACTCGTTGGCCATAAGCATACATTCATTAACCTTATATTCACAAGAAGAATCAATGTCTATGTCTCCTGAAGAGTCATCATTGTCTACACATAAACGTTTATTTTTACCAAATCTATTCGATTTGTACTTCTCTTCACCTTCAGAGTTATGGTCCTTCTTCTTGTGTGGACACTTATATGTAAAGTGGCATATCTTTCCACAGTTAAAACATTTGAAGGGAAAATTCCCTTGGTACCTTCCTTATCCTTTCTTTAGTCTTCTCACAAATTTTGTTTCAATTTCATCAGGCTTAGAATCCTCAATCTTATCTTCTTTAAATGATGATTCTCTAGAGGTGGGTTTATATTTACCTACCCTCATTTCATAAGCAGACAGAGTTCCTAGAAGTTGATCAATAGACAAGATCTTAAGATCATTCAGTTCTTCTATTGCAGAAACTTTTGGATTAAATCTATTAGGTAGAGATATTAAAATCTTCTGAACTAAAATTCCATCTTCAATCTTCTCACCAAGGCCCTTCATGGAATTCACAAGCTCCTCAACTCTTAAGAAATATTTATTAACTATTTCATCCTCATTTATCTTTATTTGTTCAAATTTCAATCTATATGTCTGAAGTTTGGCATCTTTTACTTTCTCATTTCCTTCATAACTGCTAATGAGTTTATCCCACATCCCTTTGCTAGAATCAATATGCATTACCTTTATAAATTCAGCTTCATCAAGCCCACTAAAGATAGAATTCATTCACTTTTCATTGAAGCTGAATTCTAACTTATCATCTTTGGAAGCTAGCACAACAAGTTTTATATATCTAGTCTCTACAACATCCCAAACATCAGAACCTAAGGCCATAATGTATGTTCTCATTCTAACCTTCCAAAAAGAAAAATTTGTTCCATCAAACAGAGGAGGCTTATTGGTTGAATTTCCTTCAGGACTTGTCATGTTTAATATTATTGATCTACATTTAGCTAAAAGGGACCCACTCTGATACCAATTGTTCTAAATACTAACACAATTGAGAGGGGGGGTGAATCAACTGTTACTGTGCTTAAACAATTTTATGCCTATTGAAATATTATTAATGTTCTCCAAGTGATCATGAAGATTATGCAAGTCATGAACAACAGAAATAATAAACATCAATCACACATATGATATACATAGAGGCAGATATTCATGAGGAAACCTATGAAGGGAGAAAACCTCTTCTTCTTAGAATGATAGGCAATATTTTATGTTCTGTACATCATCTATATTTGAGCACCAACTCAAAATGAGGCTACAACCTCTTCTTTAACAAGGTGCAACTTGTAGAGAGCACCAACCTATGGTTTCTCTAGCACCCACTAGAAGGAAGCACCAACTCCCTGAGTGTTCCAGCACCAACTGGATGGAAGTTGCAACTTCCAGTCACATAGGCACCAACCTATATAACAGAGAACAATGGTTCTCCCTTGCACCACCCTGTGATCATGGTTTTTCTGGATGCAACCAGATGGAGCCTACAACTCCCTATGTTCAAGAAGCCACTTCAAACTCTGAGGACAACAGTCCTCCCTAGAACCACCCTACCACCCTGAGATATAAAACTTTACTTACTTGATATGTCTCTAATATGGTCTGTTACAGCTCCATGTCTCCTCTACCTTCTTCAGCTTCTATGTTATGTTCTACTTCTACATCTTTCTGCTTCTGTGCTCTTCCCTTTTTATTCCTCCACAAAACACCTCTCTATTCAGATTCTCTTCAGCATTTTATGCTATGTGTTGCTTCTACATTCTATACACTGCGCCTTGGATCGCAACTTCAAGTACTACCCCGCTTCTCCTCTTACCCACATGCATAATCATCGAAAAATCACACTATCTTTTCTTTTCTGCATGTCTTACTTGCGCGGAGTCCTCTACCTTATCATTATTCAAACTCTTCATCTTCTCTGGAATTTATTCTGAATTTTTTCATCATCAGTGGTCGTTATCCCAAGATACTTTGTCTTCTCTAGTAGTTATCTTGAACCTGTTCATAACTAGTGGGTTTTATCCTGAGATTCTTTGGCTTCTCTGGTAGTCGCAACTCTTCATATTCTCTAGTAGTTACAGTCAGTCATTTTTGGCTTCTTTGGCTTCTAATCCCCTTCCTTCATGTGACCACCAACAGTGACCAAATGCCTATTCAAAAGGTGATTCCCGATTTTGGTCTCATGAGCGCTAGCTCCGTTTCTCAATATGACCTTGGGCGATGATCTCATGTGACCACGCGATTGCGGGTGTGTCCAAATGTGGTTTGAATCAAACTAATTTTTCCCCGCAATTTACCTCAAGCCTCCATGTGCCCTTTCTCAAAAATTGAGGTTTCGATTGCAGCCCACCTTCAACTTTTTAAATTTCATTCATCTTCAATCCCCACAATGCAATGGGATTGTCGATCTCATGATATTTACGGTGCTCCTAAACGAAAAGTTCATATTTTTTCTTTCACAATCTGCGGATCAGATCTAACCTTCCTAAATCAATGGTTGTGATTTATTTTGTGATCCGGGCTTCGGGAGTTTCAAATCTCAAACCCTTCTTTCTTCCATACACCAATCTTTCAAAGTCGATGATCTACGGACACCTGTCCTTCTCAATTGATGGATTTGCCTCCACTTTGGGAATTTGACCTTTCAACTACATCAACGGTTCTACGGCTCCTTTCTCGATCAACGGTCGAGATCTCCTTCGGGTCTCTGGACTTCTAAAATCTCAAGTCTCAAACTTTACTTCCTTTCAAAGTATGCAGATTAATGCCACCTGTCCTCTTGGATCGAATGGTTGAGGCTTACTTTGGGTCTTTACTTAGAGTCCATAGGATTACACCATGTCTTTAATGGATCAGATGGCCTAGATTTACTTTGGATGATCTGACACTTGAGATCTTCTTCAGATGATATGACAACTGAGATCTACTTCAGATGATCCAATGGTTGAGAATTTATTTTGGCTTTCCAAGTCTCTGAGCTTCGAGAATTTCAAAACTCAAAATGACACTCTGAATTAGACGACCCAGAAACATCTTATATATCTGGATCATCTCGATGAGCAATGTCATGATGTAGCCTTGGATAACGAGGCTCATAAGAAACGATTCAAGTGTCAATATGATCGGTTTGTTCTCCCTTGAATTTTCTTTGAAGGTGATCTTGTCCTAGTATACGACCAAGACAAACATCCCCTAGGGGCAGGCAAGTTCAAACCCATGTGGTTTGGACCTTTCATCATGAAATAGGTCTTAGAGAAGGGTTCTTACCGTCTGGTTTATTTCGATGGAAATGCCTTAGCGAATCCTAAAAATGGGCTCTACTTTCAGAAGTAATACTCTTAGGTCGGTCACATGGGTGTGGCTTCTTGTATATATGTATAATCTTTTATACATTTTTGACTTTTTCATTTTATGGACATGTAGTTATTTATGTCTTCTTTTTCACTATGGTAGATGTCAAGTGAATCAGAGGTTTACTTTGGGTTCACGGATGGTGCTATTAGACACACTCAGAGGCTTGCTTTCACATATTGGCTAATTTTCACACCTAGTGGCCAGCTGCTATATTCCGTAGCTATTTGTCTAGGTGACACAACCAATAATGTTGTCGAGTACAGTGCAGTGATAGAATTACTGCGTGATGCTTTATCACATGGTTTTTCTTTCCTCCAAGTTTATTTATATGCTCAACTGGTTGTGTCCCAGTTAAATGGGGCTTAACACGTTTATGAACCCACTCTTCACCAACAATTCCATAGGGCATGTCTCTTAGAACAATCTTTTGATTATATTACTTATATTCATGTTCCTAGGAGATTTAATCATTTAACTGATACTCTATCTAATCAAGTTTTAGATTGGCATGTTGCTCACATGTAAAAGTAAAACACAAACATATACATGTAAATAAATTTGTAAAAATGTCATCCATAAAACAAGAAAGATGTATATGTGTGTGTGTGTGTGTGTGTGTGTGTATGTGTGTGTTCAGGGTCAGTGATTGACCTTCTAACATAAAATCCTCTGCATTAGGATGCCAATACTCCACAAGATCATCGAGCAACCTCAATTGTGCCCTCATGAATGAACACTGAAAAAATTCCATAAGCCACAATGTTTTAGTGTAGCGATGGTCACAGGGTCCTCCTCCACCAAGAAATTCAACTCCTTGTGTTCCCTCTCTCTCCAGTGAACATACATCCTAGCACACACACAAGTTGGAGAGGTTTTAGTCTTCACTTATTTATTTTTGAACTTTAAAGAGGGTGTACGTGGGTTGTCTTTAGGTCAGTCACGTATGTAGGCAGACTGAGTATTACTCTTCCTACGTACATATGCGAGATGAGTGTGGATAGCCCACGTACACGCAATCACAACCCTTTTTCAAGGGTATGCCCCTCCTAAATAAAAAAAATTAAATGAAAATTAATAACATAAAAATAAAGAGGGGGTGATTTGTACTTACTTGGTCCAAGTGTGAGGATTTTCCATCCACCGTAGCTCTCGAGATTCTTGTTTTGATCAAATGGATTTTTGACTTCTTTTGTTAATTTCCAAATTGCAATGGTAAAATGAGTTGTCCACCTCTATTTATAGACTTTTTTGGCCCTTTTATCCCTAACTTGGTCCCCTTTTTTCATTTTTCCTACATTGGTGGCTACTTTAGTTCTCTTTTGAGTTATCTTTTGGTCGTTCTGATGAACTTGTCCTTTCGGTTTGGTAATTTTTTTTAGATGGGTTACATTCATATTATCCCATGGAAAACATCATTTTTTCAAATTTTGAATATAGGTTAGGTTTTCACTCCCATATTTATGCATATTGTTGTCTTTTCCACTTTTCCATAGGATTGATCCCACCAAAGTGCGACACAAAACCTTCTTTGTTGCTTTAGAAGTGTCGTAATTAGGTGGTAGAGTCTACCTCTACATGGATGCTCTAGATAGATCCTTTGCTTCATTTTGGCATCCATACTATGATTTTGACTATAGGCTTGGGAGTATTTGTTAGTCCCATCCAGGGATGATTTCAGGGGCTAAATTTTTCTCATGGGCTAATTTTCCATGGTTTTTCCAAAAATGATTCGCCCAAATTCTTTAGGATAAAATTAATTTACCTTAAAAATCACCAAAATTTTATAAAAACTATATACAATACTTAGAAATTTGAATATTTTTACAAAAATATCGCCAATCATTTATAGTTGACATATGAAGGATTAGTAAGATTCGCCAAGGTTTCTACATTTTAAAATAAGTTTCCATCCTTAAAATCATCCCTGGTCCCATCATGATTACATATTGAAGCCTCATTCTTCTTGCTAATCATCATTCTTGGCCTTACCCAAAGGACTCCCTAATGAGCACAGTTTGTTGTCTTTCAAGCTCGTTTTAAATTTTGAAAGTAACATCCAACGAGACTGTATTTATTCTTTTCGATCTCATCTGGATTACTTATGAAAAGTATCCCCCCTGGAGTCTTCTTTAATCCCTTTTCAGACTCTCTAAAATTGAAAATATTGTTGAGTGATCATGTTGCCCTTCACACTGGCCAAACTCAAATTTGAAGGCACATCTGTTTGGTGGTAGTTTACCCCTTTTTTATTCTGAATGGATAATTTTATGAATACAGGAATGCTCTAGGAGCTTCAGTTCACTATAAGAGTATTCTCAGGCGTAATTGTAACCATGTTTCAGGCCTGAGGGACTAAATGTTTGAAAAAGGAACATTCTCCTTGGTTTTGGTTTATCTCTTTTTCAAGCCTTGGAGATTACTTACGAAAAAGGAACCCCCCTCCACTATTATCACTATGGGCCCTCTGGGCCCCCCTACTACCTCCCTAGCTACCTTACATGTAACTATTGTTTGACACTACACCGCTTGAGAAACATCTTCTATATCTAGATCATCTCGATGAGCAATGTCATGATGTAGCCTTGGAGAACGAGGCTCATAATAAACGAGTCAAGTGTCAATATGATCAGTTTGTTCTCCCTCGAATTTTCTCTGAAGGTGATCTTGTCCTAGTATACGACCAAGACAAACATCCCCTAGGGGAAGGCAAGTTCAAACCCATGTGGTTTGGACCTTTCATCATGAAAGAGGTCTTAGAGAAGGGTTCTTACTGTCTAGTTTATTTCAATGGAAATGCCTTAGCGAATCCTAAAAATGGGCTCTACCTTCAGAAGTAATACTCTTAGGTTGGTCACATGGGTGTGGCTTCTTGTATATATGTATAATATTTCATACATTTTTGTCTTTTTCATTTTATGGACATGTAGTTATTTAGGTATTCTTTTTCACTATGGTATATGTCAAGTGAATCAGATGTTTACTTTGGGTTCATGAATGGTGCTATTCGACACACTCGGAGGCTTGCTTTCACATATTGGCTAATTTTCACACCTAGTGGCTAGCTGCTATATTCCGTAAGTATTTGTCTAGGTGACACAACCAATAATGTTGTCGAGTACAGTGCAGTGATAGAATTACTACTTGATGCTTTATCACATGGTTTTTCTTTCCTTTGAGTTTATTTATATGCTCAACTGGTTGTGTCCCAGTTAAATGGGGTTTATCATGTTTATGAACCCAATCTTCACCAACAATTCTATAGGGTATGTCTCTTAGAACAATCTTTTGATTATATTACTTATATTCATGTTCCTAGGAGATTTAATCATTTAACTGATACTCTATCTAATCAAGTTTTATATTGGCATGTTGCTCACATGTAAAAGTAAAACACAAACATACACATGTAAATAAATTTGTAAAAATGTCATCCATAAAACAAGAAAGATGTATGTGTGTGTGTGTGTGTGTGTGTGTGTTCAGGGTCAGTGATTGACCCTCTAACATAAAATCCTCTGCATTAGGATGCCAATACTCCACAAGATCATCGAGCAACCTCAATTGTGCCCTCATGAATGAACACTGAAAATTTTCCATAAGCCACAATGTTTTAGTGTAGCGATGGTCACAGGGTCCTCCTCCACCAAGAAATTAAACTCCTCGTGTTCCCTCTCTCTCCAGTGAACATACATCCTGGCACACACACAAGTTGGAGAGGTTTTAGTCTTCACTTATTTATTTTTGAACTTTAAAGAGGGTGTATGTGGGTTGTCTTTAGGTCAGTCACGTATGCAGGAAGACTGAGTATTACTCTTCCTATTTACATATGCAAGATGAGTGTGGATAGCCCACGTACACGCAATCACAACCCTTTTTCAACGGTATGCCCCTCCTAAATAAAAATATAAATGAAAATTAATGACCTAAAAAGAAATAGGGGGTGATTTGTACTTACTTGGTCCAAGTGTGAGGATTTTCCATCCACCGTAGCTCTCGAGATTCATGTTTTGATCAAATGGATTTTTTACTTCTTTTGTTAATTTCCAAATTGCAATGGTAAAATGAGTTGTCCACCTCTATTCATAGACTTTTTGGCCCTTTTATCCCTAACTTGGTCCCCTTTTTCACTTTTCCTATATTGGTGGCTACTTTAGTTCTCTTTTGAGTTATCTTTCGGTCATTCTGATGAACTTGTCCTTTCGGTTTGGTAATTTTTTTTAGATGGGTTACACTCATATTGTCCCATGGAAAACACAATTTTTTCAAATTTTTCATATAGGTTAGGTTTTCACTCCCATCTTTATGCATATTGTTGTCTTTTCCACTTTTCCATAGGATTGATCCCACCAAAGTGTGACACAAAACCTTTTTTGCTGCTTTAGAAGTGTCGTAATTAGGTGGTAGAGTCTACCTCTACATGGATGCTCTAGATAGATCCTTTGCTTCATTTTGGCATCCATACTATGATTTTGACTATAGGCTTGGGATTCCTTGTTAGTCCCATCCAGGGATGATTTCAGGGGCTAAATTTCGCTCATGGGCTAATTTTCCATGGTTTTTCCAAAAATGATTCGCCCAAATTCTTTAGGATAAAATTAATTTACCTTAAAAATCACCAAAATTTTATAAAAACTATATACAATACTTAGAAATTTGAATATTTTTACAAAAATATCGTCAATCATTTATAGTTGACATATGAAGGATTAGTAAGATTCACCAAGGTTTCTACATTTTAAAATAAATTTCCATCCTTAAAATCATCCCTGGTCCCATCATGATTACATATTGAAGCCTCATTCTTCTTGCTAATCATCATTCTTGGCCTTACCCAAATGACTTCCTAATGAGCACAGTTTGTTGTCTTTCAATCTCACTTTAAATTTTGAAAGTAACATCCAACGAGACTGTATTTATTCTTTTCGATCTCGTCTGGATTACTTATGAAAAGTATCCCCCGTGGAGTCTTCTTTAAGCCCTTTTCARACTCTCTAAAATTGAAAATATTGTTGAGTGATCATGTTGCCCTTCACACTGGCCAAACTCAAATTTGAAGGCACATCTGTTTGGTGGTAGTTTACCCCTTTTTTATTCTGAATGGATAATTTTATGAATACAAGTATGATCTAGGAACTTCAGTTCACTATAAGAGTATTCTCAGGCGTAATTTTAACCATGTTTCGGGCCTGAGGGACTAAATGTTTGAAAAAGGAACATTCTCCTTGGTTTTGGTTTATCTCTTTTTCAAGCCTTGGAGATTACTTACAAAAAAGGAACCCCCCCCCAGAGTCCATAGTTAATCTCTTTTCAAACTCCCTAAATATGAAAATATCATCAAGTGACCTTGTTCCTTTCAAACTCGTTAAATTGGTCAAGAAAGAACATCTATTTGGCATGAGTTTAACCCTTTTTTCAGCCAATAGATTATTCCAAAAAAAGGTACACATCAGAAGATTTGTCTTGCCGAGAGAGTTATCCTTAGTTATATTTTATACTTTTTTGGGCTAAGGAGACTAAACCTAGAAAAAGGTAGTGAGTCCATAGTTAAGTTATTTTCATACTCCTTAAAATTAAAAAGATCGGCAAGTGATCTTGTCTCAATAACACTCGTTAAATTGGTATTGAAGATATGTCTTTTCGGTATAAGTTTAACCATTTTCTAACCAAATAGACTAATTACAATAAAGAAACTCCTTGGAGTCTTCTTTTATCATTTTTTCAGACTCTCTAAACATGAAAACACCACCAAGCTTACCTTCTCTGGGCTCGTAAAAATTTAGATGGAAGGAGTCTTGTTGTGTCATGCTTAATTGCATTGTGGGTCTCATCTTTGTGTCTTTGTCCTAATGTCATCTCCATGTTTCTCTCAACTGAACCTTTAAAAGAATTCCTTATACGCAAGCCTTGCAGCACTTTTTCCCTTGCAATCTAACACCTTGACTCATGAAGGAATTTTCCTTGAGTGTCCTTATCCTGCACATGTCTCCTTGCTTTGAGAATCAGTATGTTCCATGCACTTGGAACCATTTTTCTTGCCTGCAACACTCATTCCTCCTTTGTAACGTAGCATTCTTTTATTTTTTTTCAAGCTCGTTAAAAAATTGAAAAGGACAAAAAAATAAATATTCCAAAAAGAGGGGATGAGATATATAAGTTCATTTTTCGGCTGCAAGATAGTCTCTCTTGGACAAAGAACATCCTTTTGTTTGTTCCCCAAGAATTGGGATCTAGTATGACCTTAGGAAGTTGTTCTCGCTACATAGATTTGTGTCCTCCTCCATTTGGTTACTCTTCCAAACATATGGAGAGTTTGTGGTGCTTCCTGCATCATAGAATTATGTCAATGTTACGCTGCCTGATTCTGATCATCTTTCGTACTTTTGTCCAAGGGAAGTTTTATCCAACCTAATTTGACCATTCTATAGTTTTTCTCTTGAATTTCATGAGTTGGCCATCCCGTGAGTCCTATCAAGTCCAGATTCAAAATCGACGAAGTTCTGTGCCTGATGATCAAGATCCTCCAGTCTTTCCCTGATAGTATTTTGAATACCTTAGATTAGTGAGTCATACACTAATATTTTACTCCTATCTAAGTTATTGAATATCTTGAAGTTGTTTCTAGAGCCATGAATTCCTCATCTCCAACCACAGGCATTGATTCTTCTTGAAGATGCATATTATATTGTACTTGAATATCATCGATTTATTTTGAGATGTAGACCCACTATGTACTGCTCATGGCTACACTTTATATATACATTTCTAGGACATGGATCTGTAGTGTACTTGCTTGGAAGCCATGATTATTTCATCATGAGCATGGGTATGCCCGCCTTGGAGAGATTATTATTGTTTTGCAGATAGTGACCTCCCGAACTATGTTCCCGAGCTCACTCGACTCCATGCCTTCCCACTGGTAAAAATATTGTAATGTATTTAGGCCATTATTTTCTCTTATGATCTCACACATTAGGGGGCATCTGTTATAGCACTAAAATACCATACCTATGCATACATGGAATTTCCCTTTCTACTTGCATAATTTGACAAATTATTGTTGAGGATATCTCTTTAAAAAACCATTTTTTGGAGCATGCACATGCCATTTTGCACTACTACCCACATACATACACTAGTTGCATACTAGACATCCCACGTACTTATTCTAGTTGCACATTAAATAACCCACGTTTACCTCCAAAAGTTGCAAGGAATTCGGTGGAGTTTATGGGTTATCGAGGTTTCCCAACCAATTCACCAATTGTAGCCCATCCCCGAACTGAATAACTATCCTTTTGTCATATAAAAGGAGTTATTGGGGTCCCATTCCATCATCGAACATTAGAATAGAGAAACTATGCCAAAATCCCTTCCCCTTTTAGCCCAAGCTTTGCATCCCTTTCTCATATTTGGCCTCAACATTCCCCCTCCATCCCTCTCCCTATACAATCCCTTCCCTACTTCCCAAGGAGATCAGTTGATTGTGAGAGGTATTATGGGAATGATGCACTTGGAGCAGCAGTAAGAGGATCCCGGACCATTTTTGCAGAGCATCTGCCAATGAGAAGGTTGTAACTTTTGTAATCTTCATATATGAATAAAAGAATTGTGTTTCTATCCCAAATATTGTGTTTTTGTGCCTATTTGATTATTACATTCACATTTGTATCTAAACCCTAACATTGATAAGTATAGATAGAATATCTTGTAGCTTTGTTGTTTAAATTGTTTGCAGGTCATATTTGGGAGGAGACCAGCAGTCCAAGAAACTACAAAGGAGAAGGAGGTCAACACCAGTCGAAGACCTAAGGTACACCCTCGTTTCCTACTCTTATCTTTTAAGGTCGGATTGTTTGGGGTAGTTTAGAAATAGGATTGTCTTTTAAGGGAGATCGATCCTTTGCCTATACTACGACCCAATATAGTAATAGGGGGGTTTTCCCCGCAAACACTAAGAACAAAAAAGAAAAGTGATACAGGGAGAAAGAGGTTGTTGCAATTACTATAGCAACAGTTATGTTATGTCTTGTTGGACAACCATACATAGTACACCAAAATTGACATGCAAATGCATTTAGGAGCATGCTAATGATGCATTATTAGTGCATACAAATATAAATTGATGAACGTGAATTTGCTAATATACATCTATAACATAACAATATTAGGATTAGTCTATTGTTGAATATATATTAATATGAAAGTTGTTTATGGTGTTTGTTGTACCAAGAAAGAGATAATTCTTTCATGTTTGCAAGTGTTGCTACTAATGTCGTTGCATATAGAAGGAAGGAATATAAAGATGAAGAGTGGATTATAATTCTTATAATAGAAGCATAGAATATTCTATTATTATCAACTATCCAAGTAGCATTAAATTCATTTAATGGAAGCTATGTAGGTATGAGTTTTATGTACTCTTATTGCATAATTGATGAAGGGAATTTAGGTAAGAATTTCCTCATCCAAATTTATTTTATAAAATATTTTTATCTTTTGAATGCATACACTAACATAGATGCATGTAATGTTAATTGGTTGTGATCTAATAACCAAGGCAATAAAAGGTATAAACATGTTATAGGAATGGATGCCAAAAAATCTAGACATGTATGAGACCATGACATGGTTGGTTATGGAAAGGCATGGTTATGGAAAGGATATGTACCACACAAATATCCAATGAACTTCCTAATTCTAAATAATAATTGGACTGCAACATTTTTTTCTAACACCAATGAACACCAAAGAATTTGTTGGCCCTCGACCAAGTTTTGAGAGAACATTGGTCGTGTTTGACCATTTGTGGGACTTCGACATGTTGGTCGAAGACGAAGCACTCAGGTGAAGCGGATATCGTGGGATCTCGCCCATTTTGTGGGATTTTTGGGCTTTTAGGATTTATCTAACAGGTATGGGATGTCGACCCATAGGTTTACCCATGCTTAGGCCTTTTTGTAATGTATAAATAAGTAGCTAGGCAATGTAAGTAAGGTGTTAATTGGATTAGTGCAAGAGGTCGTTGTCTTAGTGCACGACTAGAGTATGTTAAGACTTGCAGAGCTAAGTGTAAGTGATTGTAAGAGGCTTCATGCACATACTTTAAGGCTTTGTTCTGTGACCTGATTTTGAGGAAGTTGGATCTAGTGCATTGTGCACAGATCACCTGTCCTGTGTAGAGTGAGATATGTGTCTCTGTGCCTATAATAAGATTGAAGGAGACTAATAAAGAAGAAGAAGAGTTGGTGGATGTAGCCCCACACTGGGGTGAACCATGTATATCCTATGTCGATTTTCTTTGTGCTATGGTGTTCATGTTATTTATGTATCTATTTTCTTAGTGCACTGTTCTTGATGTATGATAGATAGATCTATGAATTCTTGGTGCTTTATGATGTGAATAAATGTTAGATCTGAACTTATGCTAGGTGCTAAGAGATTGTAAGGGTTAGATATTGTCTTAATCTATAATAAGGGTTAATCTATGAGGTGAAGGAGAATCATAACTTAATATACGAGGTTAATATTGTTGGCTAAGTGCTCTGTTAAGTGTTGTAATCACAGATCTGTGTCCCAGCTAGGTTGTAGACACCTGAGTCCTGCAACCCCCCCTGCCTCTACCTCAGGTGAGACTTCATCTTCTTCGCAAGTGTTGCCAAAAGGTCGGTAGTTAAGGTTTTGTTGGTGCGTTTTTGAAGTGTTGAACCTCGGGTCTGCCCCTGTGCCAACAAATTGTTCCATTGTTGGGACCTGAAACTATAATTTATGGGAATTGAAGAAAAGAGAAATATTTGTGTATAGATATATTGTTGTAGTGTGCAATATTCAACTTGACTTGCAAAGCTCTATGCTAAGAAAGAGGCTCAATCTGAAAAAAAAGGGGTAAGATCTTAAATCTTTGTGCTCTGGTAAAGGTAAGATAAGTGGAAATTTTTTCTTCGAAAGTATGAATCTAGGTATGTTTGATAAAAAAATTCCTAGTCTGAAAACTAGGGAACAACTAGAAGAAAGAGTTGATCTGAATAGATTTGATAGAGATAGTGAAACATATGTTATTCCTATGCATAGAAAGAATTATTGGACTAACAAGTGGATGCACGAACCTAGAAAGAGTTTTTGCAGATTGCAGGTCCCTCACTATGATCCCAGTGTGTAGAACAGGAAAGGTTGGGGATCGTTTAAAATAAAGAGAGGATTGACACTGTATTATAATTGCAGAAGACCGGGACATCTTGCTAAGGAATTCCCTAGTGTAGGTCCTATTTTTCTTTTTTGTAAGTTGTTTGTCATGAGTTTTTGGATTTCCCTAGAATGATTGCCAAAGTTGAAAACATGAATATGAGACAAGAAATCTATGAAGAAGGTCAAGAGACTAAGGATATGTTAGAAAACTAGAAAGAATCAAAGACCATGTTATTACAGATGAAAGAAACATTGAATGATCACAGATACATCAGTTTATCAGAGATCTTAAAAGAAAATCCATGCATAGAAACAAGAATTAGAGACTTCAACATAGGCTGTGTTTTGGATGAGGAAACACATGTGAATATTATGCTAGAAAGCACTTGGGAAATTTTGGGAAAGCCTGACATGATTCCTTCATTGCAAAGGATATGATTTTCTAAAGGAAAGATGATAACCCTATGTGGAAGAGTTACTAATGTACCTATGATTAATCATGGAACATTGACCAAAGAAGAATTTGAAGTTATTAAGTTTGTTGATAATAGCGCCCCTTTTGCATTTTTGCTAGGAAAGACCTGGATTGAGAAAGATCAGATCCGAAGGAAAGAAGAGGAAGAAGCTAAAGAATAGAAAAATCAAGAATTAAGGGATTTCATGGCTAGAAAAATAGAGCGACTAATACAAGAACAAGAGGAAAAGTCAAAGAAACATAAGGCAAGAGAGTTAGTTGTCAAAGTTGAAAGAACGCGGGGAGGCTTGAAAAACTTGTCCATGCAGGAAAGAATTATATCCACCTCGGAAGTAGTAAGAGAAGAGGTATTACACTCAAACCTTTTGAAAGACCCTCAACAGTGCGAAGTTACTACACTAAGAGAAAATAAGAATGAGAATGGAAAGAGGAATCTAGAAACTCAGATCACAGGATAGAAGGAAAGAAAACTTAGTAAGAAGAAAGCAAAGTTAGAGAAACTATAGGAAGTTCCAGAGAGGACTTCACAGAAAGTGGGCTTGTCGAACTTGAACCTCACCAGAATAGCAAAACCGTGTAGAATGGCACTTTTCCATGATGAAGCTATATGACCGTTGGAGGCGTCATGACCATTAGAATGATGCTTCGAAACGGTTAGAAATGTAGTTATTTCTAAAAATATTGTCATTGAACCATTGATACCATGCCATAATGAATGGATTTGTATTGATTAAGGCATTTCGACCCGTTGAAGGAATCCATTACGACGTTCTTATTTAATCCGTCGAATGTCGCATAGGGACCACTTTTTACAAATTGAGATATCCGAGCTAACAGAAAACGAATTGCATACCACGTTGTGTTGTCTAGACCTCGCCATCGATTCTATTAACTTGATTATATGTTCGCCTACCCGAGTTATTTGATCACGAGTGTGCATGTCAAGAGAACGTAGTGCAGTAGAGAAGTCTGTGGAGGAGATATTAATAGACCTTATGGCTAAGAAAGTCATGCCTATAGGAATACATGCATCATCGATGGACGGATTGTAAGCATCCCCCTCAACTGGACATTGATATATGTCTTGAACCATGACTGAGAAAATAAGAAAGCACTACGACGATCTAGCGAACGCGAAGCGGATCCCGTTTGTCTTGCCCAAATACATATCGCCTTCAGCTGGCACGGTTAGTCATGACAGCATCCCACATGATTTTGAGTACACACTCATCATTGTGTGCCTCCTGAAGGGGATACATGTAGTCGAACCACAGTTGGGGTTGATCCTAGCTCTCAAGATGAGTGACTTTAACCTTAGAGATCAAAAGAACTATGTGATGCTCTCACCGCATAGGTACCTGATGAAGACAACTAGGAAGAAGCCCAAGATGGTTCCTTAGCCATGGATTAAGGATATCGTGAGATCTAAGATCCTAAACGTAATGAATATACCCCACTTCAGCAAACATCATGAAGTTAACATGTGTGTTAAACTCCTCCTGTCATGCTACCATGGAGGTTACCTCTGGCTAGATAGGAGCATCATTGTGGATCTGGCACTGATCCACCTCATCACTATATTGAGCATGCAAGGACGAAACCCTTAGAAATTATACCCAGGTAAGGTTGCATATCGTTCCTTGGCACAGTGCATCAAGGAGGCGTATGGCGATGTGGAGAAGGGGAAGTGAGGCTACAAGGTAGCCTCCATCCACGTTGGAGTAGTGCGCCTCTCTTGTCAGTTGGTTGTTGGCAAGATCGTCAAAAAGAACCTTCCCACACAGGTCATATTGTTCGTAGTCGACCTCGCAGGGAAGTGTGTCGAAGGAATGTAGATGAACTAGGCGAGCTACCTTGTCAACGAGTTGGAGAAGGACTGTCGCAAAGTGTAGGACCAAGGATATGAATTTCACTTCAGTTGGTTGTTGATTCTAATCACATTTGTCACTTGGGAGATGTCAGAGGGAGCGACATTCCTAGAATTCGAGCCATCAGAACCATTGACCACAAGGTTCACCACCTTGTGGTATAGGAGTTATATGGCAAAGCAGTGGAAATCAAATGTGGTTTTCCACGCTTACTATATATAGCTAATGTGAGCCATTGAAGCATTTATGTGGATGACCCCGAACACTTTGCATATGTATAGGCCACTAGTGAAGTTCCACGCCAACCAATACTTCATCTACATCACTGCATGCATGGACGAAAGTAAAGAGGAGTTGCAGTCCTACTATAAATTGATTAACGAAAATATGGAGGAGATAACCAAGGAATGGCAAGTTGAATTCCTTGTAACAGTAGAAGATGTATAACTATCCAACCCCGACATCATCGGAAGTCATTTGGTCACCTAATGCAGTAAGTCATGACCACCACCTCGCGCTCCTACTCACAGGATCGATCAATCATTTCATGAGCCGAAGCGGCTCTTTTGATTCCCCAGTGGAATCACTATTTAAATACCAATCCACAGCTCCTACTCTTTCCCTGTCACAGACTTTGCACGCGCCTGTGACTTTTCCCCGATGATAATTTTGGGTTTTGGGGTTTTTTGATCCCCAATGTCATGAGAACCACTATCCTCTTGAATCCCCAATCTCTGATGAGTCAATTCACCGATACGCGCCTTTACATGTTAGCCCTCCTGGCTAAACTCCTAGTCCACATGACCAGTTCTCATAAGGCTGCAATCTTATCTCCTATCGGGGTTTTGGGATTTCCAATGCCTCTCGTGATTTTGAGACTTGAAGTGTCCCGACTTCCTCAACCTCGAGAACTCCGATATCCCAGGTGTCGATTCTCCACTATGCTGACAGCTGGCCCCACAAATGGCACTTCCCTCCTTTCGGGGTTTCGAACATCGCAATGCCGAAATGTATGGACTCCTTATCCATGGAATCCCCAATATGTCGATCCCCTACTTCCTTCGGATCTCTAACACGCGTCCCAATTGACAGATGGCCCCAATTTCTTACGGGGTTTCCAACATGGATTTCCCTGATCTCTTGCTTACAGAACCCCCGATTTGCCGAGTCTCGAAACTCCAATGGGGTCTCCCTTTTCGAGACTTTTCCTGAGATCTTAGATCTTCACCACATGTCTCCTCAATATGGATGGCCCTAATCCAATCTTGTGATTTTGAATTTTTCGATACCCCAACGACCAAAATTCTCTATCAACTCAAAACCCTGGTAGCCGATATACCAATGGGTCGCTCGATCCCCGCCACGTGTCTCCACAAACGGACGGTCTAGATCGTTCTCAGGACTTTCACACTGGAGATTTCCTGATCTCCTGTCCACGGGATTTCCAATTTTGTGAACGTCGATATCCCAATGACCACGCCTATATTCAAGATTTTTCTCCTCCCGCTCATGAAGCTTAAACCTCGTGCACCTTTAGTCAATCCAACGGCTGATAGGTATCTATGGGAACATCCGATGGTCCCCAATCTCCTAGGATTGCACCTTGGAAACCCAGTCATAACCTCCTCACTCGTTCGCCAGATCTGACGGATGATGGGATATTTCTCTAGATCTGACGGTGTAGATCGTTTCTTCCTGTGTTCTCACTCTAATTTTCTCTGGACGTGAAATCTTCAACGGTCCAGATTTCTTCGGTCGATCCGACGGCTACTGTGATCCCTCCTGAGCTTATGCAATTTCTTCCAGTGCTTGGAAAAATTACAAGTTCTCAAAGTCCTCGACCTTTGTCTTCCTTCTCCTCTGTGAACTCCTTTACTTGAGTTCTTGCCTTCGCGTATGAAAACGCTTGTCTCTCCTGAGCTTTATAAACTCTAAATTCCTCCAAAAATTTCTTCAACCTCTACACTCCTTCTAGCTATAGCTCCGTGTGCTGAAAGCACTACTCCCCCTGAGCTTATCCTTGAATCCCCAAGGGATTCTTTGACTTCTGTGCCTCTGTAGAGTCTTCACGCACACAAAGTGCTATCTCTCATGAGCTTGTCAAACACTCAGACCCCTAAGGGATTTTATCCTTCTTTCTTCTCCCACAGATGGAGAATACTTGGATGCCCTCCTGGCTATCCTCTGCCTCAAGCAACTTCTTGCTGAGTCTACAGGGTGTTCAGCAACCCTGTGAAGATCCCTCAATGGATTCTTCCTCTAATTCCAGAACTCAAAGAGTTCTCTTTTATTCTGTCTGCACACTTACTCAATGCCCTCTTGGCAGAGTATCTTTTCACAGAACGTCAGCAGTTCTTCCCTATGTGCACTCCTTACACCTTCTCAATGCCCACATGGAAGAGCTCTTCAGAATCCTCAGTGATTATGGTTCTCCTTAAGAACTCACAGCAGAGTTCTTCTCAATGCACCACTGTGCTTATGCTCAATGCCTACTTGGAAGAGTTTCACAGAACTCCTCAGAGATTCTGTTTGCAACTGTGTTCTTCTTCCACAGCCTTGCCTCCTGAGGTGTTCAGCAACCTCATAGGTCTTTTACTGAGTTGTTGATTTCAATTTATGTGCCCACCTGGCACGTCTTTGTCTAAATCCGTAGAGTTCAGAAATGCATCCCCTGTGCACGGATATCAGAACCCACAGTGTTCTGTCACACCCTCCTGGTGTGAAGCCTCAAAGACCTCAAGCCTAAATATCAAACACACCCCTGCAAATGCACGATAACAACATACATCTACAGCATACATTCATATCATATGAAGAACACTCACAAACATCCACATAACATAGAAATACATGTAGGAAAAACTGCTCTTTGTATTAAATATGGAAAATGCCTGTATTTACAAGGTGTTCCTGAGCACGGCCTATAACAAGGTCTCGGATCTTCTCCCTTCTACTCTCTACTCACAGACTCTCTTCTCTATTCCATCCACCCTCTCACAATGAGATACTCAATCTCTTTTTACCTGAGGGGGCTCTTCGAGCTCTTCCCTCCAACCTACCTACCCTATTCAATTACATTGAATGGGTTGTCTAGTACGCTATCCAGATCTAGATCTCATCCTTACAAACATTTAAGGCCTTATTATCTACAGCCTACACAAAGGCACGGATTCACGGCTCAACAGCCTGAGCATTTAATTACATTGAATTTATATTTCAAATGAGGTTGTGCCTCTCTCTTCAACGTGTGATTTGAATTCACTGACATGCCTGGCTAGATGGTTGGCTGATGTGGAGAGATTCTCCTGCATCATACTCCCCAGATGCAAAATTCATGAGCTCCTGCTCATGAGCTTCCCATATCTGATGTTGAAATCCTCGTGGATCCCAAATCATTCTTTGGAGTTGTTCATCTGCTCCGTCTCCTTGTTGTTGCTACGCTGCTTCTTCCTTTCTGCTCATCTTCTCCTCGCTGGCAGTATTTTCTGACCTTAACATCAGTCTTCTGATCTCCTTGATCGCTTCGTCCAGCTGCTCCAGTGGTTGGTCCTATTTTTTTAGTCTCCTCAGCTGCAAAAATTTTCAGCTCATGGGAAGATCATTGTGATCTCCCATGCCTTCTTCATCAGCTTCCAACTTCACCTGTTGGATGTGCACACTCTGCACTTTCACCCTTCTCTCTAGGGCTTCTATCTGCTCATATAGATCAGCCAAACTAATGATGTCTGCTTCTTCTTCTTCTGCTGCTGCAAACTCCCATGTTGCAGTCTTTTCAGTCTCCTGGCTGAAAATATTGAGCCATTCCTCAGAATGCTCATCATCCTCTTCTGCTTCTTCTGTTGTCAGCTTCAATGCTATAGATTCCTGGCTGAATATGTTGAGTCATTCCTTAGAATTCTCATTTTCCTCTCAGTTTCCTTGGGAAGCTTCCAAAGTCTACTCCAATTCTTCTTCCCTGACAGTCCCAGTTGACTATTCTTTTGTTGTTGCTGCACTTGTAACACAGATTTCTGCCTCCTCCTGGGAAGTGGTAGGAATATCTGAATTACCCCAATCATCATAAGATTTATCTGATCTTACTCCTATGTCAGTTGCATCTGCTGATCTAAATCCATCTTTGAGCTCACCTGCTCTGTCAGCTCTTCTGGCTGATTCTGACTCACTTCTGAGTTCATGAGACCCTCAGATAGTCTCATATGCTCATCCCTGTCCACCTGGGAATATGGGATGTCTCTATTGTTCTCACGAAATATTATGAGATCAAATAATCCCATTTTCATCATCAATCCTTGTTGAATTGAACTCACCTCCGAGTCCATGAGACCTTTAGATAGTCTTGAATGCTCATCTCTGCCCACCTGGCAATCTGAGATGCTTCCACTACCCTCTTGGCAGTCCATGGAATCAACTAATTCCATCTTTGTTTCCTTGCCCGCCTGGAAAACTAGAAACCTTTTGCTGCCCTCCTGGCAGTCTCTGAGATCCCGTAGCGACCTCATATCATTTCCCAAGGGCAATGTGAAATTCCTCAGTTGTCCTCCTGAAAATATCTGAGATCCCATAGTGATCTCAACTCGTTGCCCACCTGGCAATTGGGAATTTCCTTTCTTCCCTCCTGGTAGTTCTTGAGATCTTCAGCCGATCCCAATTCATTCTCTTCATTGAGAATTTTTCCAGTCTCTGGTTCACACATCTGAACCATTTCCTCAGGTCCGTCGAGGTTTTCAGCATGCCTCAACCATCCTCTTAACAACCTACGTTGTCTTCTAGCCATCAACTCCTTGACTGGCCATTTTTCTTTTGCCTTCCTCGTTGGCCATTCATATACCCATCTGGACCTCTTATCCTGCCGCATCTCAATTGAAAGATTTTCTATTTCTTTCTTTATATCAGCGAGCTCTTCATCTATATCTTTTTGGCTCCATAGCTCTGAGTTTTTCCTTCCACAATACCTACGGACTTCAGCAGCCATGTTGTTGTCTCTGTCTGCTCTCCTAGCAAACCTGCTACTGTCACTTTGTAAATATGAGTGCTTCAGCCTCTCCTACAGTCCTATTGACTGTCTTCTTGATTGTTTCTTGCCCGCGAACAATCACCACAGTGTCCTCAGCAACCCTATCTTCCTTTACCTTCTCCCTCTACTTGAAATATACAACAAGAGTTCTCGCTCTGATACCACTTGATGTGTATCAGAGTGCTCTTTACCTATTATTCCTCCCTCGTCTGAAATATACAGACAAGAATCAGGCTCTAATACCACTTGATGCAGTAAGTCACGAACACCACCTCGCACTCCTGCTCACAGGATCGATCAATCATTTCATGAGTCAAAGCGTCTATTTTGATTCCCTAGTGGAATCACTATTTAAATCTCGATCCACAGGTCCTACTCTTTCCCTGTCACGGCCTCTTCACGCGTCTATAACTTTTCCCCAATGATAATTTTGGGTTTCGGGGTTTCTTGATCCCCAATGTCACGAGAACCACTGTCCTCTTGAATCCCCGATCTCCAATGAGTCAATTCACTGATATGTGCCTTTACGTGTTATCCCTCCTAGCTAAACTCCTAGTCCACACGACCAGTTCTCATAAGACCACAGTCTTATCTCCTATCGGGGTTTCGGGATTTCCAATGCCTCTCACGATTTCAAGACTTGAAGTGTCCCGACTTTCTTGACCTCGAAAACTCCGATATCTCAGGTGTCGATTCTTCGCTATGCTGACAGCTAGCCCCACAAATGGAACTTCCCTCTTTTCGAGGTTTCTTACATCACGATGCCGAAATGTATGGACTCCTTGTCCACAGAATCCCCGATATGTCGATCCCTGACTTCCTTCGGATCTCTGACATGTGTCCCAATTGACGGATGGCCCCGATCGCTTACGGGGTTTCCAACATGGATTTCCCCGATCTCTTTCTTACAAAACCCCCGATTTGTCGAGACTCGAAACTCCGATGTGGTCTCCCTTCTCGGGACTTTTTCTGAGATCTTAGATCTTCACCACATGTCTCCTCAAGATGGATGGCCCTGATCCAATCTTGTGATTTCGAATTTTTCGATACCCCAACGACAGAAATTCTCTGTCAACTCAAAACCCTGGTAGTCGATATACCGATGGGTCGCTCGATCCCTGCCACATGTCTCCACAAACGGACGATCCAGATCGTTCCTGGGACTTTCACCCTGGAGATTTCCCGATCTCCTATTCACAAGATTTCCGATTTCGCGAACGCCAATATCCCGATGACCACGCCTATCGTCGGGATTTTCCTCCTCCCGCTCACGAAGCTTAAACCTCATGCAACTTCAGTCAATCCAACGACTGACGGCTATCTATGGGAGCATCTGATGGTCCCCAATCTCTTGGGCTTACACCTTGGAAACTCGGTTGTAACCTCCTCACTCCTTCACCAGATCTGACAGCTAATGGGATTTTTCTCTAGATATGACGGTGCAGATCGTTTCTTCTTGTGCGCTCACTCTGATGCTCTCTGGACATGAAATCTTCAACGGTCCAGATTTCTCCGGCCGATCTGACGACTGTTGTGCTCCCTCCTGAGCTTCTGCACTTTCTTCTAGTGCTTGGAAGGATTACAAGTTCTCAAAGGCCTTGACCTTTGTCTTCCTTCTCCTCTGCGAACTCCTTTACTTGGATTCTCCCCTTCGCATACGAAAACCCTTGTCTCTCCTGAGCTTTATAAACTCTAAATTCCTCCAAAAATTTCTTCAACCTCTGCACTCCTTGCAGCTATAGCTCTATGCATTGAAAGCACTACTCCTCCTAAGCTTATCCTTGAATCCCCAAGGGATTCTTTGACTTTTGCGCCTCTGTAGAGTCTTCATGCACACAAAGTGCTATCTCTCCTGATCTTGTCAAACACTCAGACCCCTAAGGGATTTTATCCTTCTTTCTTCTCCCATAGATGGAGAATACTTGGATGCCCTCTTGGATATCCTCTACCTCAAGAAACTTCTTGTTGAGTCTGCAAGGTGTTCAACAACCCTGTGAAGATCCCTCAGTGGATTCTTCCTCTAATTCCAGAACTCAAAGAGTTCTCTTTTCTTTTGTCTGCACACTTACTCAATGCCCTCCTGGCAAAGTATCTTTTCATAGAACGTTAGCAGTTCTTCCCTCTGTGCACTCCTTGCACCTTCTCAATGCCAACCTGGCAGAGCTCTTCAGAATCCTCAGTGATTCTGGTTCTCCTTAAGAACTCACAGCAGAGTTCTTCTCAATGCACCACTGTGCTTATGCTTAATGCCCACTTGGCAGAGTTTCACAGAACTCCTTAGAGATTCTGTCTGCAACTATGTTCTTCTCCCACAGCCTTGCCTCCTGAGGTGTTCAGCAACCTCACAGGTCTTTTCCTGAGTTTTTAATTTCATCTTCTGTGCCCACCTGGCACGTCTTCGTCTGAATCCACAGAGTTCAGAAATGCATCCCCTGTGCACGACTATCAGAGCTCGTGGTGTTCTGTCACACCCTCCTGGTGTGAAGCCTCAAAGACCTCAAGCCTGAAGATCAAACACACCCCTACAAATGCATGATAACAACATACATCTATAGCATACATTCATATCATATGAAGAACCCTCACAAACATCCACATAACACAGAAATACATGTAGGAAAAACTTCTCTTTGTATTAAATATGGAAAATTCCTGTATTTACAAGGTGATCCTAAGAAAGGCCTGTAACAAGGTCTTGGCTCTTCTCCCTTATGCTCTCTACTCATAGACTCTCTTCTCTATTCCATCCACCCTCTCACAATGAGATACTCAATCTCTTTTTACATGGGGGGGGCTCTTCGAGCTCTTCCCTCGAACCTACCTACCCTATTCAATTACATTGAATGGGTTGTCTAGTCTGCTATCCGGATCTAGATCTCATCCTTACAAACATTTAAGGCCTTATTATCTATAGCCTACACAAAGGCACAACTTCACGTCTCAACAGCCTAAGCATTTAATTACATTGAATTCAGATTTAAAATGAGGTTGCGCCTCTCTCTTCAACGCGTGATTTGAATTCGCTGACGTGTTTGGCTGGATGATGTGGAGATATGCTCCTGCATCATCACCCATACTGAGTATGATGGATAGAGCAGTGCAATGAAAAAGAAGAAAAAGGTGGAAGTGAAAGACATATAAAGTGATGAGAAGGACAATGCATCAGAAGAAACTGTGCCTAACTCACCTGCAAGATTAGGAGGAAACGAAGTGAACCAAGAGGAAGGAGGGGAAGAAGAATACAAGAAGGAAAAAGGTGAAGTGACACCACCAAAGGATCCCCTCACCACAGCAGATGCATCACAGAAGGGGAAGTTTTCCCCAGAGAAACCTTCGACAAGGAAGAAGGCTCACGCCAATAAGCCTCAGTCGAAGAACGTGCTCACAGTGGATGACATTGATCTCATCATCACAATTTTAGAAGATGCTTCAAAATACATATTGCAAATACATGGAGAAAAACAAGAGTCTATGTACGATAGAATAGATAAAGAGCTCAGAGACATCCAACAAGATATCCAGTCGGGTCGCGCAGTGTCTACTGCACCATCCTCAGTAGAGAATGTAGAATTGGGGGATGATCCCACCCAGTTGCAAAGGTTAGAAAATGTGACAGAGGCTTGCCTTCGTCGATCCTAAGAAGAAAATGAGCAAGCCATAGAGGCCTTAAATAAAGAAAAGGAGGAGGTCCTAGAGCAACTTCGATTTTCGTAGAAGAAGAAAAGTGAAATTCAGGTGGAACTCGAGCAGAACAATGCAAAGATACAGGAAGAAAACTACCAACTGCTCGCAGAGAAGATTGCAGTCAAAGAGCCAATAACTAGATCACTTCTCTCTGTGTTGGCCTTGGCATGGAATGAATCAGAGTCAACTGAGATGCAAGTGGGGAAGATCCTTGAGGCTATTCAGCAGCTTCAGGTAAGAGAAGAAGAGCTAGAAATCCAAGCAGTACCTAGCACTCCGCAAGAAGTGCAGGATCATAGGGAAGAAACTGCCAGAAGCATAGTAGAAAGAATCAGGGCGTTGGCTACAAAATGTAAGAAACTAAGTGATCGAAGTGTGTAGACCTATGAGGGCCTCGTAGAAGATCTGGAGCTGAGGAGATTGGAATCACATCTTCAGGAGGTGAAGCATCATGCATCTACAGTATAAGCACAGATGAAACTGCTGACTGTAGTTGAGAAGATGAAGAGGTCACAAGAGCAACACGCAGTTCAATAGTAGGTCACTACCATCTAGAGAAAAGTTATGTAAGTGACACAGAGACTCCAGTCAGTGTAAGACTCCAGCCGGTGTAGGACGAAGCCTGCACACTTTTCAAAGAAATTAAGGAATAGGGCTCACAGTTGGAACAAGTGGTCACAATAGTGGAATAATACCTGGAAGGGCCTATCACCAAGCAAGTAATTTAGGAGTTCGCCGAGTAGGAGGCTCTAGTGAAGTAGGAAGTTTAGGAAGGTCGAACTAAGCTCGAGGCCTTTGAAGCAGAATTTCTCAGATCGAAGTGACTCAGGACTAGTCACAGATGAGTGTTGGGGGCTTGTTGGCCCTCGACCAAGTTTTGAGAGAACATTAGTCATGTTTGACCATTTTTGGGACTTTGACAGGCTGGTCGAAGACAGAGCACCCAAGCGAAGAAGAGATTGCAAGATCTCACCCATTTTGAGGGATTTTTAGTCTTTTAGGGTTTATGTAATGCGTATGGGATGTCAGCCCATGGGTTTACCCATGCTTAGGCCTTTTTATAATTATAAATAAGTAGCTAGGCAATGTAATTAAGGTATTAATTGGCTTAGTGCAATATTTTTTTGGCTTAGTGCACGACTAGTGTATGTTAAGACTTGCAGATCTAAGTGCAAGTGATTGTAAGAGGCTTTGTGCACAGACTGTGTAAGGATTTGTGTTGTGACCTAATTTTGAGGAAGGTGGATCTAGTGCATTGTGCGCAGATCACCTATCCAGTGCAAAGTGATCTATGTGGTTCTGTTCCTGTAAGAAGATTGGAGACTAATAAATAAGAAGAAGAGTTGGTGGACGTAGCCCCACACTGGGGTGAACCATGTATATCATGTGTTGATGTGCTTTGTGATATGTTGTTCAAGTTATTTATGTATCTATTTTATTATTGCACTATTCTTGATGTATGATTGATAGATATATGAATGCTTAGTGCTTTATGATGTGAATGAATGTTAGTTTTGAATGAATGCTAGGTTTTAAGAGGTTGTAAGGGTTAGATCTTGTGCTAATCTATAATAAGGGTTAATCTGCGAGGTGAAGGAGAATCATAAATTAATTCATATTGTTGGCTAAGTGCTTTGTTAAGTGTTGTAATCAAAGATCTATGTCCCAGCTAGGTTGTAGACACCTGAGTCCTGCAACCCCCCCTGCCTCTACCTCGGGTGAGATTTCATCTACTTCGTAGGTGTTTCAAAAGGGTCGGTAGTTAGGGTTTTTTTGGTCTGTTGTTGAAGCATTGAAACCTGGGTCTAACCATGTGCCAACATAATTATATTCTTGGTGTAGTGTTCGATTCGAAAAGGAAGGCATCCAAATAATTGAGAAGACAATAGGAAGTGTATGGAGAATGTGTCAAGGCATTGGCCAAATTTCCAATTTACCAGTGGTGAGATACATGACTTAGATATAGAGCGTTATGAAAATCGATGGAAATATGCAATGAAAATATATGCATTGAGAATTACATTCATGCATAGTAAGTGGTAGACTTACACTAATTCATAATATATTGGTATACTTAAGTGCATTATTGAATGAATTTTTGTGACTTCATGCATACATGTTATTTAATGGAAATGATTATGCTAACAGCTAAAATGTTACAATTATTACTCACTCACAGAGTTGAAGACAATTCAAGGGTTGTTATACATTGCAACGGTAAATTTGCAAGTCAAGTAGTCACATAAGGATTGACTACAAGAATTTTCTATTTAGAAAATAGAGTAGTGAACTTACTGATATTAATTGTGAACATGCATATGCATAGAGTGGTAATTTTATTCTATTTAATAAATTACTTGATATATGGTGATGGAAATTGTTAAGTGTGGACAATTCTGGAATTACTTGTGAGCTTTTGTAAGTATTACAATAGAATTTTATGGTGCATGACATACTAATAATTTGTTGGTTGAATGCAAGCTAGAAAAGATTGCATGAAAAGTTATCTCAACTATGATATTGCAGAAATCCATGATAAAAATTACTACCTGTTGTTGCAACAACCAAGAAAACTATGAGACATAATTTTGTATTTTGGGAATAGTGGATTTCCTTTATGAAAAAAATTTGAATTTCTTAAATGAAATTTTTATAATAATCTCTCATAATAATTGTATGTGGGTGATACAAAAGAGTTAATATTTATTATAGTTGGCATGATTGGAAAGAACAACTATTGTTGGAAACACTGGAGCCCTATAAATGTAGAATCTTGGTGGGGTTCTAGTAATGAGTTAGCGCTCTCCTTGTGTGTGAAAGCCTTGGCAACATGGATTGTTGAGCGACTATGTAGCACTGAGGGTATATCTAAGCCTAGAAGGGTGAGTGCAACAAGGAAGATGCAACTCAAGGATGCTTATAGCATGGTAGTTTTCATAATGAAGGTGTGTCGAAATGAAAAATGAGTTGAATTCTTTCATGATGCAACTCTATGGAATAGAGAAAATGACCTCTAGTTGTGGTATGAATACATGAATTGGTGCTTGAAAGTAGAGCACCAGGTGGATAAAAAGCTTCATTAGCAAACGCATGGAGTTTTTTTAGGAATTTTGAATTGTATATGGTATATAATGCACTGAGAGCAATGCATAAAGAAGGGGGAGGGGAATGTAATAACCCTAGGTTGAACCCCAATTGTAAATGTAAATATAAATATCCTTATAAGCTAGTGAGCCAGTTTATTATAGGCTAGAATTCTTATATGATTATTAGGCTAGGGATCCTAGAATGCTAAAAGTCGTCGTGCCTATATTGTAATTGTAAATCATATTCGTATTATTAATTAAGTATACCAATGCATGCCGACCGACACAACAAAAGAGGTGGGGGGATAAAATCCACTATAAAGGGGTTAGGGAGATAAGAGTTTAGGAAAGGGGCTAAGTTAAGGGGGATTAATCCCAAAGGAATATTTTATTAATATTTCTAGAGTCTAAAGTCTAAAATATTGGATATTATTTTTATCCTAAGTCTCTAAGGGGGAACGTATCACCATGTGGGGGGTCCACATGGGGGGCCCATGTAGTTCCCAACATGATAAGTGTCCAGTTGGGAACATGCACATATACTTGGGGGATTCCTTTATCATTGCTATGATTATTCTTTCCTACCATCTAAACTTTATTGCTACGATCACAATACTTATACTTGGGAAGCTTAGTGTTGTGGACAACTAGAAACCTGGTTTGACTGCAAGCTGAAGAGGTGGTTTGTCAGGCCCGTAGTTAAAGAATCGGGTTGTTAGGACCGTAGGAATTTTTCTCCGGGTGATAGATTTTCTATGTCAAAGAAGCAAGTTGGAAGGCCCGTGAGTAGTTTCTCTAGGCGAGGAACTACTCAGAATTGTTCCCCGATACATTGGGCACTGGATATAGGGATCTGATACTTCATGCTTGGCATGTTGTTGAAGCCTCGAAAGGGAAGTGGGGAACTCAGTGGACTGTTAAGAAGAGAAGCGGCACACTTCCTTGGGTGGGACATGCATGTGGGGAATGAGAGACTATAGGCTAGTTGCAACAATTGGCCACCTTGGATTGAGAAATTTTGTTGCTTGTCAGACCTTACACTGGCTTAGTATTCACTTTTCCCTGGTAGAGTTTATCCCCAGCTCGAGGGTGACCCACTACTGAGATTATGAGTAGTGTGGTCTATGGTTGGGAGGAACGTGGAAGGTCTACACGTAGTTGGTGATATTTTTATCAAAGATAAGTGTCAATTGTGTGTTAAATCATGTGCTGCGTCATTATTTGTGCATTTTTTTTATGGGTTTTCCTGTGTATGATGCATGTGTATTTCTATTATTATTCTGTATGAATCTGTGTATTTGTAGAATATTTGTATGTTTTAATTTTGTATACAATTCAAAAAATTTATGTGGCATGGCCCAGTTGGATGTTGGGGATGTTACACCATGGTTGTTGTTTCTATTCCTTTTAATATACCAATTGGTTCGACAAATCTCTATTTTTACAACTTTAAGAAATTATTGGACCTAACAAAGTTATGTATACTCATCCCTATCCAAGTTTCTTTTGAGAGAATATTTACTTTAGACCCAAATTCAACCATAACCTATGGAATCATAAACCCTTCAACTTCTAGGTTAACTTGAGGATCACAATCATCATGGAATATTTCTTATTGAGTCAACTGGCACAAATTATGACTTTCTCTTTGGTCCTCTTTGCACTCTTTGAGAATATTGAATAATTCCAACACTCTGTTGATCGACTCTTTTTCTTTTAGGATATTAAGGAACTCATTGAGGATTAAATCCTTCAATCCATTTTGGTAGATTTTTTATCGATGTTCTCGTCAATTTTCATCATCTTCTATATCATTGAATAACCCAACAGATTCTCTCATAAATTGCCCATCATTTTGAAGGTTTGGGTACCAATTATATTTTCTTATTGGTTTTATTTGAGGTATTTTATTCAATGGAATGATGTCATATTTCCCCAGCCCAAATCTAGTGATCATGTTTAATTTCTTGGATTTCAATACCTCATGCTTTGGTACACTCTATGAAAGATTAATATTTCTCATATTTCTTATATTTTCTATCATAATATGGTAATATTCCAAGGAGTGATCTTTGAATCCACATATAGTACAATATTTAATATTCATATGTCTTTTAATGGGAAATCTGGACTGATGTGGTCTTCTTTGATACAAACATAAAAATATTTATTTTCAAATCTTCCTCAACCATGTCTTCTTTGATGTGGTCTTCTTGATTTTTATATCGACCACATTGGCCTCCCTGGTATCCACTTCGACCTTAATACACTCTGTCACCTCCTCTACCTAGTTGATCTTAGTTTTGTTCTGTCACTTGTGTATAATAAACCATTTAGTAACTAGGTTTTTTCCAACCATTTTGTTGGCACTCATATGTATTATCTATTGGTTCTTCGCAAATGGAACACCATTTGGGTTTTGGAATTTTTGACATTGTGTGGGAAGTATTTTGTGGTGTTGTTCATTATAATCTGATAGATTTCATAGTAATATTCAATTTAGACTAATATGACATCCAAATATATATTTTTTTCATTGTGGTGCTTGCAATAGTCTTTAGTGTGACCTTTATTCATACAGAAAGTGCACCACAACTTGCTTCTCCTTAAGGTGAGGTATTTCAATGACTTCTGCATCATCTCCAATTTCTCTTCAACTTTCTTGTCCAATGAGAGTGTAGTCTAGACATCGTCATATTCGATCTATTGTGATTTCTTAAGGTCATATTGAAATGACTATATATTTTGCATTCTTATGAGTGCCCCGATTCTTTGAATTAATCCCACAAGAAACCAATGTACGAGTAATTCTTTGTCGATGGAGTATGGGATCTAGTTTAGCAGATCCTTAAACCATTTTTCCTATTCATGTACTAACCCACCTAGTATTTTTTTTAATTATTTTACTTTTTGTGCTACCAAGTGCTTGTTATCTTGTATTTTGAAAAAGGACATAAAATTATTCCAAATTTCTTCTTTGGTTCTTGTTTCATTGTCGATGAAATTCAAAAACCAATTTAGGGCTCTTTTCCTTGGTGCCTTGAAAAATTTCACCATTTATTTTATCTCATCTATTACATCCATGGTGTCCTAGAGTTTTCATAGATGAACCAATTTCTTCTTGAATATTCATCTCCTTCATAGAGACAAAGGTGATGGTGTGATGGTGTTCCATTTTGATGGTTTTTTAGGTTTTTGACTATGAAGGTGGAGACATCATTTGTATCAACTGCTTCAAATTTTCAACTGGGTTCATCAACTAGATATTGCTATTCACTTTGACTAATACCTCTTTGAATTCATATCGAGTTACCTTTGTCAAGAAATCTTGGTCTTTATATTCACTTTGACTAATACGCCTTATCCCATCCTCCTCTTAGAAACAAGCCTCTCCCCCATTGAGAGCATGGMTATGACTAGATACCTAATGTATAAGAACAAGTTAAACAACATGGAAGACAAGAGGCTTCCTAAAATTGCTTCAAAATCAAGTCATAACCACCATCGACTCAAGCGAGGATGGCATAAAGATGCTCGGTCTTCGCTAAACTATTAGGGAATCATGGAAGATACCATTTTGCAGAATAAAGATACTATTAAAAAAACGTCAAATCAAAATTTAAGGAGAAAATGAGGTGTGATAAAGAGTTAGAGGAAAAAATTAAATTAAGGTATTATAAGGATGTAATCAACCCTAATATAGAAGATCAAAATTATCTATCTGTTTTTCCAAGTGTAAAGAAAAAAATAAGCATTTCTAAAATGAGAACAAATTCTCACAAGCTCCATAGTGAAATTGGGCGTTGGTCAATTCCTAAAAAACCATGGGATGAAAGAGTGTGTCACCTTTGTGACACTAATAAGGTTGAATATGAAAATCACTTTCTCTTAGATTGACCAACCTATACACATATTAGATCTCATTTTCAAAATATTTGTCACACTACCAACCTTCCTAACCTCTTAACTCAACAAAAGTATGGTGATATTGGAAGGCTTATCTTAATGTTTTTTTAGCACAGAAACAAAATTCTAAATAATCACAAGTAATCACTTACTCTCTTAAGGTCCGATAGACCAATTAGGTCTTAGTGGATGTTAATCATAATCATCATTATATGAAAAATCTTCTTTCTAGTCATGTATCTTCCTTGCAACCCTTATTTGATATCCTTTTCTCTTCTTCAATGATTAAATACAATAGGGGGGGTGCTACCATGATATACTCAATTCAAATAATCATGTCATCGACAGCCTCTTTAGGTATGATATTTATCCAAAAATTACCTTCCCCTTGTGGAATATGGATCCATAATCTATTGGTGACTCTTCACTATTCATAGATAATAAACTCCACATCGAAGTAAGACAAATTTATACATGAAAGTGATGATGGAGGATTTATCTAACAATAGGACTTGATTTATCTCAATCTATCATTCTAAGTATCACTAGACCTAACTCATCGACTTCCATGCTTTTAATTTTCTCATGCAATCATAGAGCTCCAAATCCTACCTCCACCAATTCTATATCTCCATCCAAATCAAGAACCATTAGGGTTTTTTCCACTTCCACATCTAGTCAATCATCATCATACTTGGATAGGTACATCACTCCAATGAATCTTCATTCCCAAGGACTTCCTTATTTTTTGGTTTGATGAGGGTCCACAACATCACATATTTCATCCCTTATTTTCTTCCTTTTATCCTGTTCACCTTTTGATAGATCAACTGTGAGTTTATAGTGATACATTCTTCTTGTAGTTATTTTCCTTCTTTCTTCCTCTAATGTGTTGATTAAGGTTGGTTTTCATTGATGTCAACCCTTGAATAAAGTCTGGTAGCGAATTCTAGTAGAACAAAGGTTTGGGTAATGGACACAAGGTTGTTTCATGTATAATGGTATGAGTTTTAATGTATTTGAAGGAAATACTATTCTATATGGATAGTACATGTCATGCCATTTCTAGTGGTATGTGGAATGTAACATAACTCATCACTGTTTGAGAGTTATGGCCTTACGAAGTTGGAGGACCCTCATACGTTGGCTTGAAGCCCCAAAAGGTCAAAGAAGTCAAAGAGCTTGCAAAGAAGAAATTATTATTTAAATGATAAAGTAAAGTGACAAAGTCAAGAAGTATTATTTAAATAATAAAGTGAAGTGAAAAAATCAAAGAATATTATTTAAATGATAAAGTGAGGTGACAAAGTCAAGGAGGAATATTTAAATGATAAAGTAATGGAGAAATTTCTAATTATGGAAAGTGGTTAACCCTAAAAATGAGGAAAATAGKTTAAGTGACCTATAAATGGGTTAAGTGACCTATAAATAGGTTAAGTGGCCTAGAAATAGGTTAAGTGACCTAGAAATGGGTTAAGTGGCCTAGAAATAGGTTAAGTGACCTAGAAATGGGTTAAGTGACCAAGAAATGGGTTAAGTGACCTAGAAGATGGAGAGTATAAATAAGAGGCAAGGCTCTCTAATTTAATATCACACTTGAGCATATTGAATATGATCCAGGTGGATATCAGTGGCCACCCACCTTTTCCAAATGGCTCAAAACGACTTTCTGGCAATTTTGGCAATTTACTATTTTTAGCAGGTTTTAACTTCNGGGGCCATTTTGAGGGCCCAATTGAAGGTTTTTTGAGATCGAGGTTCTCAATGATAGCCAAAGGAATAATTGAGCCCCCAAAATGAATCTCCTTGATGATAACTTTCCAACGAGCTATCACATGCCTAAAACGGAGATCGTATGTAAAAGTTACGACCCCGAGAAGTTGATGTACTCACTTACCCAAATGGGGCCCACATGACTTTTGGCGTTTCATCTCCCAGGGTTAGGTTTTTGGATGTCTAGGGTTTTTGGCATTCCTGCTTATTGTAAAAACGCCTTCAGAGCCTCATTGTAATCATCTTCTTACGAATGCAAGTAGTCGTCACATCTCTTCTCAGAGATAAGCTGCCACCATTCTAGCGAGTCTTTCACTCTGTATTCTTATAGTCTCGATACATTTCTTTCATTAATAGAAATCGTGTATTACTGTATATCTGTGTTTATGGTTGCATCTCCGATACATTTCTGTTATATTATTGAATATCTGCGATATCTTTGTGCATTTCTTTATTATATCTCCGATCTCATTTCGTGCCGAAAATAATTTGGATCAGTGGTATCAAAGCAGGCTACTCTTGATCTTTTTTTTCAGTGCATGTCCCCGACGAGGTCCAAGTATAGCAAGTTGGGTCTTGATCTTGTCTCTCTTGAATACAATCGCTCTCGCACACCCAAGAAACCCTCAATGGTGGAAGAAAAGAAAAACAACAGAGAAGACGATCCTATCAATCTGTTGCTTGAGCAAGCTCTCACGCGACAGAGGGACGAAATGATGGAGAATTTTTCCCACGTCCTTCAATGCCTGCCGATAGCATCAGGTGCATCTTCATCAAGTGACCACTTTGGAGGCACCTCGCCTTTCAAGGTAAAAGTTAATTTTGATATTCATGTATTTGAAGGACAGATAGATGCAGAAGCTCTAGAAAAATGGTTAACTCTGCTGGAAGGTTATTTCTCTGTTCACAATTTTTCCGACAAAGAAAATATCACCTTTGCACTCCTTAAATCTCTCCCTCATGTAAAACATTGGTGGGAAACTTACTAGGAGCAAAGTTCCACAGAGGAGTCTGGAATATATGGGGTCGATCCCACTTGGGATTTTTTGTGTGGATGTGGTAAAAGAATAGTATTACCCTATTGGCAACTATGAGGACCAGTACATGAGATGGACCACACTGTGGCAAGAGAGGGGCCAAGAAATTCCGGAGTTCACCAATATCTTCCATACCTTGCGCACCAAGCTGGGTATCAAAGACTCTGAGCGACATTTGGTTCTGAAATACTGTGGGACTCTACACAGATACATCCAAACTAAAATGGATTTTCTGGACATCTCATCACTCGGTGTTTCTTATCGATATTCTTTTAAAATTGAGCAGAAATTTAAGCACTAGAACAAACGGGAATTCAGGTCTGCAAATCCGCAACAACCAAAGTATGACAAAGACGGCCCTAACAAGCAGTCTCCCGAAAACCAGTTCAAGACACAAGAAAAGAAGGGTCATGGGAAGACAAAGAAGGACACCAGAAAATGGTGTGAGTTCCACAAAATCCCCTGGCACAACACCGATGAATGTCACTCAAAACAGTCATTGGTGGCCAAGATCAAAGACAAAGAGTCGAACCTTGATTCAGAATCTGATTCTGAAAATAATGGTAAAGGAAAGATCATTGACGTAGACCCCATTGCTATTGTCACGACCGCAACAATTCAACCAGAAGAACCAGCAAATATTGAAGAGGGGGAGCGCATTTTTCATTCACATATGTGGGTGAAGGGGACCCCACTGCATTTTATTGTTGATAGCGGAAGCCAGAAGAACCTCAGCTCAGCAGAGGTCATCAAACAGTTGGGATTGTCGACAACACCACACCCACAACCACACAACATCGGGTGGCTTTGGTAAGGATGAGATCTCTGTGTCAACCAACAATGTCGATTTTCATATGGCATCCAACCCTTCAAGGATGAGGTATTATGTGTTTTTGCCCCACTGGATGTCTGTGATGTTCTCTTGGGCCAACCATATATGTGGAGACGCCATGTTGTTTATGAGTCTTGACCCCGTAGTGTCATTGTTACTTTGGGTGGTCATCTCTACAGAATACCAGAGGTAGTTCCGACTACTATTCCACCTAAAAAGTTTCGCAAGGTAGTATCTCATACTGTAAAATTTAGCTTCTTCACAATTTGTTCAAAAGGAGAACAAAAGGACACTGCAACCACTACAGCCTTGCCCCAAGCACCTTCTATCCAACAGAAGCAGGTTGATAAGGCTGCAGCAAAGTGCAAAGATTCCTTCTTCACATCTTCCTCTCATGTATCTCGACTTGTTGAGCAACCTCAACCGCAACAGGTTTGTAAAAGATTTCCACAAACTGAGCAACGCTACGTCTCTAGCAAGACAAGCAGCTCACTAAGATGCAGATTCAACAAATGATTTTCCCTCTCCCCTGGGAACTCAATGAAATGGAGACCATTGATTCCTAAGGAGGGAGGATTGATCCAGGTGGATATCGGTGGCCACCCACCTTTTCCAAATGGCTCAAAACGACTTTCTGGCAATTTACTATTTTTAGTAGGTTTTAACTTCCGAGGCCATTTTGAGGGCCCAAATGAAGGTTTTTAGAGATCGAGGTTCTCAATGATAGTCGAAGGAATAATTGAGCCCCCAAAATGAATCTCCTCGACGACAAATTTCCAACGAGCTATCACACACCTAAAACGGAGATCGTATACAAAAGTTACAACCCCGGGAAGTTGATGTACTCACTTACCCAAACGGGGCCCACATGACTTTTGGTGTTTCATCTCCCAGGGTTAGGTTTTTGGATGTCTAGGGATTTTGGCATTCCTGCTTATTGTAAAAAGGCCTTCAGAGCCTCATTGTAATCATCTTCTTGTGAATGCGAGTAGCCGTCACATCTCTTCTCAGAGATAAGCTGCCACCATTCTAGCAAGTCTTTCACTATGTATTTTTATAGTCTCGGTACATTTCTTTCATTAATAGAAATCGTGTATTACTGTATATCTATGTTTATGGTTGCATCTCCGATACATTTCTGTTATATTATTGAATATCTGCGATATCTGTGTGCATTTCTTTATTATATCTCTAATCTCATTTTGTGCCGAAAATAATCCAGATCAGAATATCTATAGGTGACTGAGGTAACCAAAGGATATCTAAGCCGAATTTCAGAGGGAAGGTGAAGAAAATAAGGCCATAATTCAAGGAAGGATAAATTATTTTGATGATGCTTTCTAAGGTATGTTATTTACAGGTCATCTCACCATTTTTGCATTGAATTTTTTTCTAGAATGATTCAAACCGTGAAATTAATATCCCATTGAGGAAACATATCCAACTATATGTGGTAGAAAATTCATCTTGTGGTTCATTGTATTTTTGGAGTTACATTCCGTGGAAAATGGGGTTTGTGGCTAGTCCTGAAACTAGTCTAAAACAGGTGTTTCGAGTAAACACGTCATAACTTCTTAATAACAGATCCAAATTCAGTAAGACAAAATGTTTTGTTTATAGTATAATCTTTAGTATGTTTTGTAACATTTTCATATCGATTCAACAAATATTCTGTGTGGGGCACGCTCTACAAGGTCGCTCTCTAGAATAAGCCAGAATTAAGAAAGGTATGCCATTTTTTATATAACTCCTTTTATAAGAGGTTACAAGTAGTGACACCTGGAGGAATTGTATAAAACACATTGAAGAACATTTTATATCAGTTTTAGATCTTTATTCATTACAGGTACATAGTTATGATTATTTCAAGTTAGGGTTGTTAAATAATCCAAAACTAGTCATGTGATACTAAAGAAAAGTTTGATGAAAATGCTAGTCTCTTGTTGTTAAAGTTAAGGAAGGTTTGTAGGTATGTGATCATATACACCAGGTCTATTACGAAGTTACAAATCATATTTGGATGATGATATTGATGAGGGATTTTGGTTGAGGCACATGTTGGATACATGGTTGAGACAAGTAGTTGATGAGTTGGCACATACATGAGGTGTATAGTTGATGATGTTGGTATATATTGATGATTCATAGTTGATGAGTAGTTGACACATGATCGTTACATACTTGGTACATGGTTGGATGCACTTGTTTATGGTACAGGTTGATTACAGGTTGTTTGGTACAGGTTGGTGCATGGTTGATGCACTTGTTTATGGTACAAATTGATTACAGGTTGAGGTACAGGTTGATGCATGGTTTAGGTTTATTGGTACAAGTTTATAGGGGTATATCTTACAATGATACTGTGACAGTGGTTCCATCATTCTACTTCTACTTCAGGGCGGTTGGACGGGGCAAGGACATGTGGTTGTATCCACCTTTCGGTTGTAGTCGGAAAACATAGGGGTTTGTAGCCTATTTCTGGTTGTAGATAGAGAATAGGGGATTTAGAGCTTCCTTCAGGTTGTAGACTGAGAAACAAGGGGGTTGGAGCCTCCTTCCACTTGCAGCTGGAAAACAAAGGAAGTTGGTGCTTCCAATTAATGTAATTCTTCAAGACATATAAGAAAAAGCATTATGTGGTTTTCTCCCTCTTTGGGTTTTCATGTAAAACACTGGTGTACTATGTATGTGTATGATTGTTCATTTTTTCATTGCTTATTTACTCTGCAGTTATTGGATGATAATTCTACATTGATATAACACTTGGATTATATGGTTAAAAAGGATTACATTGCTCTATTACTAATTCACCCCCCCTCTCAGTAATCCAACATAATGTACATTCTCTTTGTCTTTCAGTTGATGCTTGAGTCCTCCCTTTCTTTGGAATTCTTGTGGTAAGTTCTTCAATGCAATTCAACTAATTTTTTACTTATTTTGAGGAATATATTGAGTGGCTACCCCCCCCCCATCACTGACCTTAAATTTACTCTTGGTCGTTGAGGAAAATCCTTGTAGTCATCTTCGTTTTCTCAAAAAATACTCCCACTCATCTTGCTTCTTTTTCTAGACATATTTTATTGGTGTTTTCAAAAGAGGTTGTGGTTCAACAATATGGTCGACACCCTTTTCAATCAAAAACTTATGAAATAATGTTGGAGGATACTATCGTGCAAGTTGTCATAAAATCTTGTTTTTATATTGTCCAAGGATGTACACTCTTCTATTTCTTTCTCTTCAAAAAAGTATTCTACAATTTGCTCGACCCATTCATAGAGGTTAATTAGACCACCATTAATTAATTTTAACAACAATTCTTCATCTTTTTTTTGGTATTCATGTGCATCTTTATCACTTTATTTCTTTATCTCCTCGGGTATTACTTCCAGGAATTTCTCATGGGTTTCTGTGAAAAAATGTGCCCTTTCCTATGCAAGTGTTAGTCGGTTCCTTCGGCATATTTTCTCAATTAATTCTCCAACTTCCTCTTCCACCACTCATGGATATCCTCAACACTCAACATCTATTCATTCATGCAACTACTATATAGTCCCAAATCATGTACTACTAGTAGTGAAACCAATGTTGTAATCTATGGGATTACATAATATAGGTTACCAATAGTGCAGTAACACAAGCATAATATAAAACAAGTATTATACAAGTAAAATACAAGCATGCATAAATATAAGGAGGAAGATGAGAAAAATAATAGTGGAACCAACAACAAGTAGTCTTTATTATATATGATCAATAACATCCCTTTACGCCATGGATTCATGCCTATTTATACATTTGCATCAGTTGGAGGTAGTTGCAACTGTCATTACTACCTTGGTCGATCGACCCAACCTAGCAGTTGATTGACCCAACTATTTGGTTGATTGAACTTCACGGTCAACTAAGTATGTTACACTTGTTCATCTCACATGCCTAGTCAACTAGTCGACTAGGCCCTCCATTAGTATTTAAGCATATTTGAAAGATCCATTCTTTTTTTAATTGTTAATGATTTTAGGAGGTCCAAGTCATTCTTTATGATTCCATGAATCCCTTCGGGGAATTGATCTCATCTCAACTCTAGTTCAAATCTATGTATTTTAATGGTTATTGAGCTTTTTGCATTAGAGACACATGTCTCCTTCCCATTGGTATGGGTTATAAACTTACACACTAGGAAGGAGGCATATTATAGACCAACAAGGATCCTAACAATCGATAAAAATTTGAATAGATGTTGGAGAAGGATTCTTAGGGAATGTTGCATTGGGGTTCAATCTCACGTGCCAACAAGGGTCCATTGAACCCAAATCTATTGAGGGTTGTTTATTTAATGACATTGATGGTTCATATTACCCCACATTGAAAGGTCTAAGTTCCTTGGTGGACTAATGAATAAACATATGACTTGCTCCCATTGGTGTGGGTTTATAACTTGTATCTGATATAGTGGGGGCCTTGCAACCCACATGGATCTAGACCATCCATCGGTTTAGATATATGTGGCTATGGTTTAACCATAGTGAATGTGATAAATCATTAATCCTTTTGGAAAAAAATGGAAGATAGACAATGGGAGCCATATGGTTGTTGGGAGTTTAAAAGTTGTGTGCCCATAGATAGGGGTCCTTTGGATCCACAACGATTATAGTCATTAGATGAGATGTAGATCTATGGTTGTGAACAAACCCACTGTAGATTTGATCAATGTTTACCTTATGGATAAATCCATAGTCCTTGGTCTCATCAAAGGATTTGGACCATTGAATTAGCAAGATAAAAAATGGAGGTTTTCTCATGACATAAAATGGGTTTACGCTTGACATATTGTTAAATGGACATGTGGCTTGAATCCACATTCTAGAATCATTTGCACAACTTTGAAATATCAAGGAGAAGCAAGGCCATCATTTCCATGAGTGGAAAATTTTTCACTTGTGGAGGTGGAGTGACAATACATGTTCCATCGACGTGGTATTCCTCCACAATGTAAAATATTGCAACAAAAGGGACTTGTGTTGGTTATGGAGCCTGATTATCTTCCTTATTCAGAGGGCTTGTTTCAATTGTGTTTGGATCCTAGTTCTTGATGAGCGGGTGTGGAGGGGATTCCCCCCCCCCCCCACATCTGTCGCTAGGGGGTCTAGGGGGGTGACGACATTCATTAAGTAGCAGATATGACGGTAGAAGTTATGTTAGGGTTTTTTTTCCTAGAAGGAAACCCTCTTTTATGTATGAGGGAATTGTATTACAGATATGTACGAGAGTGAGTATTATTTTTTAAGAGAGGATATTGTCAGAAAATAAGAGGAATTATAGTGGGTGTGTCGTAGATTGTATCCCTTCATTTGTTGGATAATAATAAAGGAAGGATTGGCAATTTATTTGGTGGATGTATCCCATAGTGGGTGAACAACGTATATATATATATGAATTTATTGTATTTTGTATCTTCTATGTTTTATTTATGCATCTATTTTATATTGTTACTTTGTGATCCTCTTATTTCTAATAGCTTGACCTAATATCCAATTAGAGGATTCTACACAATAGGCTTGAAATGTATAATAAGACTTAAAGCCATAAAAAATTAAGTGTTATGAAATATACTAAAATCCATGAGGTGGTGTAATGATATTTGAAAGAGTTAATATGTCATTTTAGGACCATCAAATCTAACCAATATAGTGTGCAACTCAAAATTACATGTAATTTTGGTAATAACCAATATAGTGTGCAACTCAAAATTACATGTAATTTTGGTCATAACCAATATAGTGTGCAGCTCAAAATTACATGTAGTTTTGGTCATATCAATGTTGATAGAGTTTGCAAGAGGCTTAAGTATGATAACATATTTGCACTAGGGATCTGGGTGTGCCTCATCCCTTGTGTTACTTTTTGGTTTTCTTGATTAAAACACTAGAAAATCATAGAATTCAAATTAGGATAAGAGGAAACCACACAATATTCATATCATGCATAGAAGGTGAGGGGAAGATCATTTTATAGAGATCAAATTTTCCTTTAATGAAAAAGTAGCATAAGATTGCAAGTAATTAGAACCCATTTGAACTTTGAGAATTAGCTATCAATGCCATCTTTTGAATAAGTGCTTAAACAAATTGATCTAAAAATCCAATAAACCCATAAAAAATAATTAAATACGATATGTTTTTTCCTTGAAAAGAAAAAATCACAATTTTCATCTTTTGAATAAGTCCTTAAACAAATTGATCTAAAAAATCAATAAACCCATAAAAGATAATTAAATAAAATATGTTTTTTTCCTTGAATACAAAAAATCACAATTTTCTTTAAAAAAAACATTACATATTATATATGCTTTTTAGATTTCAAGAGCATGCCATTAATCTTATACCAAAAATCCGAATAAAATCATCACTTACACTTGAAATATTTCTTTTTCCTTAATTAAGTCTTGAAATCATTCTTAAGAATACAAATCAAACTATCATAAATAAAATTATTATAATGTCACATATTATATAAAAATAAATCATGACTTACACTTGAAATGTTTCTTGTTCCTTAATTAAGTCTTGAAATCATTCTTAAGGATACAATCAAACTATCATGAATAAAATTATTATAATGTCACATATTATATAAAAATAATACCAACAATCCTTCAAAATTATAAACTATCATGAATAAAATTATTATAATGTCACATATTATATAAAAATAGTGCAACAATCCTTCAAAATTAAACATAAAAAAGAGAGCCATGAAGTGTGGAGTACCATGTTGTTTCTATACCGGCCTAGGAAAAAGATGTCATTCCATAAACCAAAACACAAATAAATTGACCAATGAAAGCAATGAAAGCATAATTGCTAATCGATCCAGAGCTAAAAGTTTACTAAATAGCATATGCCATCTAGGATATGTCATCTAAGGTAATATTTTTCCAATTGTTTATTTTGAACTTTATCTATGCCGTTACTTGTCTATATACACAAATCTCTACCAAACCAAAAATCAAACTAATCATAGTTGAAATAACGATATTAAACATTAACTTAACTACATTACATGAAATAATGTCAATTTTAGACCATCAAATATAGTCCATCATGGGGAATGCGTTAAGAATTTTTTTTAAAGTCATTATACTCCTATATAGTTTGGTAATGTAGAGAATATGACTTCCTTTGTAGTGATGCTATATCTATCAAGTTAATTGCATTAATGAAGTATTCAATTGAAAAAAAATAAGATTTTTTAAGTTTATTGGATTCTTTCTTTATAGTTATTTGATTGTTAAAATCTATAACGATTTATATATCCTATTTTTTTGGATTTAAATCTGTAATTTTTTAAGAGATAATACATGATCAATATCATATTTTGATATATTTCATTGTAATCAAAATTTATTTGATATAAATAGAAATGTTTTTAATATATTGAGTTCATTGTCCAATCTTTGAAGACTCCTATTTAATCCATTAAAGAATTCAGAATAAATTACTACTTATTTTTTATCATGCAATAAATAAATTATATTATTTATTTTCACATAAATAAAACAATTTATGTTTAAAATTTTGTTAGTTGTACCATAATAAAGGACAATGTTCATTAATGAGAATCAAATTCGAAAAGTTATGCGAAATGATCCATCTAAAGTGTTTTACTGTAGTCCACTTGGATAAGAATATGGAAACATGACATACATGAGTCTAAATAATAGTAGTTCCCACTTTTCAAACCTATCAAAGATAAATAAAACTTAGACATGTAGTACATTGCTTAGACTCAGATAAAGTGATATATTAGTGAATGTTTTTTATACTTGATCCTTTTCCTTTTGTCATGATGTGATCTTATATCATAATTTTTGTTACCATAAAACTTTATAAAAATTATATACTTTCTACATTAACACATTGTTACTTTTTGTACTTATTTTTTATGATTTTATTTTTCTATATTAATTTTAATATCATTATAATAATTATATTTTATTAAATGAATTAATTAGTTAAATTAGTTAATTATGATAAATTAAGAAATAATAAATTTAAATTATATTTTATTAAATCAATCAAATTGAATTAAAATTAAATAACAATTAAATAAATAAATATGAATGCTTATAATTAATTGTAATTTTATGAGAGATGGAGAGTATGTCATCTCTAATGTGTTTATTTTAACCAAATAATTTTTATGAGAATCTTTTAAGTAAAGTCAAATAAGCTATCCAAAAATATAATTTATTTAGGTGTTATTATTGAAGAACTTAAAACTATGGTTAATATTAACAAGGTTTATTTTGAAACTCAATTAAGGAAATAAAATAATTAATATTATGTTTTGGTTGTGTTTCATTGTGAACTTAATTTGTAAGGTGCAGAAGGAACACTATGTTTATAATTAATATTATATTTTCACTTATTTCATTATAATCTAAATTTACAAGATATAAATAAAAACATTTTTAAATGTTTAATATAAGTTGAGTTTATTTTCCAACATTATAAATACTCCTATTTGATTGATTAATAGAAATCGAATTCAAAAGTGTGTGGGAAACAAATTTTTGATAAGAAGTGATCAATTTTATAATATTTCACACTATTCCATTTGGATAAAAGTATTCCATTTGATAAAAGTACCTGAACATGATATACAATAGTCTAAATAATGATACTTTCCCAAATAATAATACTTTTCCATTTTTTTTCATATAAAATAAAAATAGAAAACTTAGATATATAGTGAACTGCATAGACTTTAGATAAAGTGATTGTTTAGTGAATGCCTTTGATATTTATTCCTTTTATCATGATGTGATACTATTAGAATATTTTTTTTTACAATTACTGTATAGAAATTATAACTTTTTATAACACGTGGTTAATTTTTTTGGTTGATTTTATTTTCATAAAATTTATATAAATAAATATTATTTTTTATATTATTATAATTTTTTAATAAATTAATTTATTATAATTAATTCAAAATAATAATTCAAAAAATATATTATTAATTCAATTAAAATATTTAAAATTAAATAATGATTAATTAAATAAATATAATTAATTGTAATTTTATATCAAATTAAGTACATGTTATTTTTTATTAATTTTTTTGAATTAGCTAATTTTTATGAGACTATTTTGCTACTTTAAATAAATTCAAATAATT
>JZKD02S1761015.1:168235-179380 GCA_000966675.3 Picea glauca | reverse complement strand
TTCCAAGGACATGGAACGCTCGCAACAGGAAATCGCGATCCGCGATTTCCCGACGGGATCAACACCGTCCATCAGCGAGGACGCGTGGCGAGAGATCCCAGAGAGTCGGAGTTCAACATATCGGAGTTCGGCGTATTGGGGATTTCAAAGACATGAAATATTTACATTACAAAACCACGATATGCGAATTCCCGACACCATCATAAGCCGTTGATCCAAGGGACGCGTGTCGAGCATCCAGAGAGAGTCGGGAATCGGGATACTGCGGGTCCCGTGCAAGTGGGTCTTGTGACATGGGAAACCCCGTAGTCCCGACGGGAATAAGGTAGTGGTCACGGAGTTGGTCGTGTGGACCAGGGGCTAAGCCAGTGGGGCTGGCGTGACCAGAAAGGCGCGTCGCGAATCGGGAAATTGTGAGTCCTGGGGACATGTGTTTTGTGTCATCACAAAGGCCGAAATCCCGATGGGAGGTTATACGGCGGTGGTCTTATGATAAGTGGTCACATGGACTATTGTATAGCATAAAGGGTTAATGCGTAAGGAGCGCATCGGAATTCGGAGGATCGTGAATCAGAGATCGCGATCGGTGATTGTAGTTGCCAAGACATCATGGGTGTCAAAACCCCGATAAAAGGAACCCCGAATCCCGATATTGAACCAGGGATTGGCATTTCTCTAAGGCAGGTTTGTGGGAACTTCTCAATTGTGGGAGATTAACCCAAAAAATTTAAATTATGATAGTGGGTGTGTTACAGAATGATAGTGTCATTTTCTAATCATTCTTGATGGGATTCTTCAAGACAACCTAGAATAGGTAAATATAAGGCAAAGAGGGATTCATCCTTCTTAAATGCCAAGATAAGGCATCAAATACCACATTTTATTTACCCGTTTTAAAAATAATCTCATAATCATACCGTAGTATCTTGGTGACCCACTTATGTTGCTTTAATGAGTGTAATATCCCTAGTTTTAATCCTCATGAATTGTAATATAATTGTGCAAATGTGATTTAGGTTGGTGAGTTGATATGTCTCATGCTGGAGAGAATGTATTGATCCATATGGACAAGGGCCAAACTATGTGAATTGTACATTGAAATTATTAATGAAAATCATAATCACTAGCTGTGATACAAGAGGGACAATAATGATTTGGGGGGGCTATGTTTCCACAAGAGAGGGGGATAAAGGGGGGTCCAAGGGAAAACCCATGTTATTTTACTAAGTTAATGTGTATTTACCATCTAATCCTTCTTTGACCTATTAGACACTCAATATTTGAATACATGTAAGGGGGGTGGTGTGGAAAGTCACCTCACAAATTTATTGAGAGCATAGGACTGAGTACAATAAATCTTGGGAAATGTGAGAGTCAACATGCATGGGAAAAAAGGAAATCGAATTGGAAAATAGGGTAGTGTTCCCATGCTGATTTTGGGTAGCAAGAGGAGATCTAGGTGATGAATAAGAGCCCCAAACATGTTATATCCACGAGGGATTTTTTACAAGAATGTTTTTGGGATAACAAGGGGGAGATGGGTGTTGAAAAGAGAACCAACTCTTCTATGTATGAGATCAAAAAATGTGGGTTGTGTGCCTATAATATAGGTTGTAAGCCTATATGTAATATTTTTCTTGGCCAACTGTGTGTGTTGGAACCCTGAAGGGAAGTGGGAAGGACTAACATATTGTGTGGCAAAGAAGGGGGATCCCATTCCTTGGATTTTGCAGATTAAGAGGAAAGAGGGGTTTTGGGATATTGAGTGGGGAGAATGGATAGCCAAAAGGGATAGACCTCCTTGTGGAATCATAGCCTTAGCTCGGGAGTGACTTGTTGTTGAAAGAAAATGAACATCAATGCCTATGGATAGGAGGAACATCCTTCATACACAGCCAGTTGGTTTCCCCGGTAAAAGATAATTTTATGTTATCTTTATCATGTTTAATCCATTGTGTAAATGAATATTTGAATGCCATTGTATTTTATTGAATTGTTGTGTTCACATTTTTAAATTGTTGTTAATTGCATGGGTATTTTTATTATGATGCACACATGCATTTTATTTGGGTTTAATAGCAAGGTACATCACAATTTGGTATCAGAGCAACAATTTTGTGTTTGTTGGTAATGGGTCCATTACAGTGAAGATAACCTTTGTTTGAGAAATTACTTCATACTATGATGGTTAGTATTGATCTAGAAACACCACCCTATGAGGTATGGGAACCAGATCTCTACTACATGCAAGATCATCTATTTCTCGTATGTGGATTTACACAAATTGCGGTCACATAACTACTTATTGGTTAATGTCAAAGGAAACCCTTTTTTCATCAATACCACTCCAAGATATATGTATGATGTTGGGACAGGTGTGTCATACACCTTATTGTATTGTAGTGGAGTGAGTAATGATTGTTAATTACTAGAAGAGAATAAATGCAGAATAGTGGTAGAGAATAAATGCATTGTAGTGGTAGGGAATAAATGTAAAGAAATAACATGGAATACATTTTGACTAGTGGAAAGGAATAAATGTGGAACACTAGTAGGCAATGAATGTTATGTATATGAAATTGTCCAATTACTATATGATTCTAGCATGTAGAATTGGAAAAACCATAAATGGTTTATGGTTTTGTTATGCCTATTTATCCAATGCTAGGGTTGGAGGAAAACAAAGTGTAATTTTTATCTTACTATTATGTTGCCGAAATTTCTCTAGAATTATGCTACTACTGAATTTTATTATTGAGAGTGAATGGAATCTATATTGTAACCATTTAGTTGTTGAATCATGCATTTAGTGTGCTTTATATTTTGTGGCTTTTCTCCTATAAGGGTTTCCCCAAGATATGATGTTGTTAATGGTTTTTTTTTTTTTTTATTTGTTTGCAACTATTTTATTTTTAGTTTCTACACATTCTTCTCTGATCATGGCTTGGTGTAGAAAGAATATTGCACACCTCTAATTCCTTTCATTTGGTATTAGAGCTTGATCACCTCATATCCACAATGTTAAGGACAAGGTTTTTTCATCTAATCTTTGTTCAATTGGGAGTTTGCGTAGAAGGAAATCTTGTTGCAGGGAAATGAAGAGAACATCTAGATTAGAAATAGAAAATTTTAATGGCACTAAATTTGAGCTATGGAAGCTCAAGATGGAGGATCTTCTCATAGATTGATATATATGGGTTGTAGTATCTAGAACCAAACCCACTAGTATGAAAGATGAAGAGTGGGTGGTGTTGGAGAGAAAAGTGAGAATCCTTATCAAAATGTATTTATCCGATTTAGTATTATTGAACATTTCTTAAGAAAAAATGCAGTAGCTCTATGGAAGAAGTTACAGGATTTGTATCAAGATAAATCCTTGGTTAATAATTTTTTCTGCAAGGAAATTTGTTTTCCTTGAAAATGGATTATAGTGATTCTGTAGTCGAGCACATGAATGCATTTAATACTATTGTGGCCTAGTTGATCTTAGTTAGAATGAATATGGATGAGGAGGATCATCGTATGACCCTTTTGTGTTCTTTTCTAGATTCATGGGACAACCTAGTAATGAACATTGGAAGAACTAGAAAGACATTGGTTCTTGATGAGGTCATGGTTGTTTTAATATTGGAGGAGGTGAGGTGGAAATATTCTAAATCCACCAATGATGCCTTAGATATTCATGGAAGATTGAAGGAGAAAATAAATAAGAGATAAAATGGAAGATCTAAGTCCCATGGGAGAAATAAGTGTCCTGGAAAGTCCAAGGAAAAATGTTGGAACTACTGCAAGGTCAAGCATTTTAGAGGGGACTGGAAGGAAGAGAATAAGAATAATAAAAGGGAAAATAATGATTTTGATGGTGATTCTAAAAAATATTCTAAAGGGGATGGTGGATATCCCTTTGTTGTAGCTTTGGAAACCCTTGTAGGCTAGAATGCATCGTTGATAGACTCCAGAGGTTCCTTCCATGTGACTTCCCATTGAAATTGGCTTTTAGTGTATGAGAAATATGATGATGAGATGGTATACCTTGGTAATGACTCTCCTCTCAGCATAGTTGGTCATGGTAGATTCTTGATCAAATTACCTAATGGAATAGTAAAGAGGATCAATGGAGTTTTTCACATTATGTGTTTGGCACAAAACCTACTATCAATAAGAACACTTAATGATGCATGTGTGTAGGCTATTTTCTCTTTAAAAGGGTGTAGTATGGTTAGAGGAACTATGATACTTTATAAGGGTGTTCATGTGATCACTTTGTTCCATCTTGATGTGTGCACTATTAAGTGTAATAGTTTTCTTTATTTCATAGTGGAGAGATCTATAGGATCAACAAATTCAAAATAAAAAACTCTCAAAAAATATCTTGCTTTATAAATCAAGTTACCTATAGAGAATAAAATGCTACAGATGGCACCAAATATTGGGCCATATAGGTGAGAAGCACCTATAGGCCTTGAAAAAAAAAAATCTTGTCTTCATATTTCTTTGGTGGGGGTAGTTATTGAAATTTCTCAAAAAACCCACAGTAGTCATCTTGAATGTGTCAATGTTTCAGATCACCAAATGCATCCATCATCAAGACAAACATAAAATATTATTCTATTTTGTGAGAATCACATATATGGAAAACAAAACCATGTTTTATTTTATTCTAGTTCTCACAAATATTATGTGTTATTGGAATTAATTCATTCCGATGTATTTGGTCCAATTAAAGTCCCTTAGATTTCTAATGTTTTATATTATGTGTCATCCATTGATGATTATTCTATAAGGACATGGTTATATTTTATTGTAACTAAATCTGATGTTTTTAATTGGTTTAATAAGCTTAAAGATCTCTTGGAAAATCAAACTGGTAGGAAGATTAAGGTGTTGAGGATTGATAATGGAAGTGTGTTTTGTTCTATATATTTTGATAAGTTTTGTAATGAGAATGATATTGAAAGACATAAGAAAACTCCATACATTGCTTGCTATAATGGATTCGTAAAACAAATGAATAGAATGATGATGGAGAGAACTAGGAGTATGCTTAGTGGAGCCAACTTAGAGAAGAAGTAGTTTCTATGGAATGTTACTTGATTAACAGGTCTCCCACATCAACTCTGTGGATAGACCCACATGCAAGTCTAAATAGTAAAGAATCCATCACTTTACAATCTTCGTGTTTTTGGTTGTGAGGCATATGCTCATGTGCCTAAGGAGAAGTAGCCGAAGTTGGATAACAAGTCTCTGAAATGTATCTTCATCAACTATGGAATTGGTGTGAAAAGGTACAAAATTTGGGATATTGTGGCTGGAAAAGTTTTTTATGGCATGAATGTTATTTTCATAGAAGTTAATTCTTCTCCCATGGTGATGTAGCCAAAATAGGATCGAAAGAAATCAATGGTTCATCTACCAACCAAAACCAAGAAACACAAAATAGAAAATGAACAAGTTCATGATGGACTTGATGAGGAGGAGGGTTTAGAGAGTTTATACTAGGAGGAATAAACTCCACCTCAAACTTTAAGGAGGCCCACTTAGCAAATAAGGTAACCATACATGTATAATTATAGTCCATGTGATTTTAGATGTGCATTTTCTTTATTTTCTAACATTGACGAGCCTAGAACTATGAAAGAGGCAATGGTGACAGAAGATAAGGAGTCATGAATATTGGCCATGGATGGGGAAATGGTTTCTCTTAGAAATAATGATACATGGGAATTATTCCCATTTCACTATGGACGAAAACCCATTGGATGTAAATGGGTGTTCAAAACGAAGATTGGTTTATATGGAAATGTTCAAAAGAATGAAGCAAGTTTGGCTGCAAAAGAATGTTCCTAGGTTGAGGGGATATAATTAGGTGAGATCTTTCCCCCAGTTTCTAAGTTGACATCTATTAGGTTCCTATTATCTATATCAACAAAATTTGATTTAGATATAGAAAATATGGATGTGAAAACAACATTCCTACATGGTGACTTGAAAGAGTAGATATATGTGACACAACCAGAGCACTATGTTGAAAAAGGTAAAGATTCATTGGTTTGCAAGTCAAAAAAGTATCTATATAAGTCTCAAGTAGTCTCCCAGAATGTGGTACCAAAATTTTGATTCTTTTTTGTTGGGATTGGGGTTTATGAGATCCAAATGATATCACTATGTGTATTACAAACAATATTACAAACAATATGGTGTTCATTTCCTTGTCATCGCTCTATATGTAGATGATATTTTATTCTTTGGTAACAATACATATGTGATTTGCGATTTGAAGTCTCATATTTAAACATAATTTTATATGAAGGACTTGGGGACTGCAAAATATATATTAGGAATGGAGGTTAGAATATATGGAGAAAATAAAAATCTTTGGTTGAGCTATAGTAAATATATAAATTATGCACTATAGTGTTTTCGCATGGTAGATTACAAACCATTGAGTGTTCTGATTTTTGTGGGAACTAATATTTCTATTGAGAAATTCTATACAACACCTACATAGATGGATGATATGTCTTATGTTCCTTATGTTATTGTGGTTGGTAGTTTGATGTATGTTATGGTCTGTACTAGACCAAACATTGCCCAAGTAGTGGGAGTATTGAGTCTATTCATGGTTGATCCTGGCCATGAACATTGGGCTGCAACGAAGAGGGTCTTTAGGTATTTTTGAGGTACTTCTGAATATTCTATTTTATTTCATAGTGATATTTCAAAGGGCCCACACTTAGTGTATATATAGGGTTATGTGGATTCTAATTAGGTAGGGGATGTAGATAGAAGGAGATATATGAGGAGATATGTGTTTTGATTATTTGGTGGAGTAGTAATTTGGATGAGAAAGTGACAAGCTATGGTTTCTTTTTCCACCACAGAGGTAGAGTATATGACAACTACTTATTCCCGTAAGGAGGCCATTTTATGAAATTGTTCTTAGAAGTAGGGATAAGCCAAAGAGATATTATAGTTCATTGTAGTTCCATTTGTCTGGCTAAGAACCTGACCTTTAATGTGAAGACAAATAATATAGATAGCCAATACCATTTCAATAGGGACATGGTAGAGGATGGAAAGGCGATACTATAGCAAGTTGACACTTCTTTGAATGCTACATATTCATTGATGAAACCAATGATCACATGTAAATTCAAGTGGTGGTATGATTCTATGGGTCTTATGGAACCTATAAATTAGCTCATAGTTTGATGCATTCTCCCTTATACTCTTTCAAGGTATATGAAAAATGGGATAATTTTGGGACAGGTGTTTCATACACCTTGCAATACTATAGTAGAGTAGGTAATGATTGCTAAGCAATAGCAGAGAACAAATGTCGAGTAGTGGAAGAGAATAACTATAGAGTAGTGATACAGAATAAATGCAAAGAAATAACAAGAAACAAATTTTGACTAGTGGCAGGGAATAAATGCAAATAACTGTAAGGGAGTGAATTCTATGCAACGACAGTTTCCCAATTACTTGGTGGTTTTTAGAATGTAGAATTGGAAAAAAAAAATGGTTTATGGTTTTGTTATGCCCATTTATTCACTACTAGGGTTGGAGGAAAATAGAGTGTAAGTTTTCTCTTACTGTTATGCTACAAAAATCTCTCCAAAATTATGTCATTGTTGAATTCCCTTGTTGAGACCACATAGACTCTATATTGTGACCATTTAGTTGTTGAATAATACATTAAGTGTTCTTTAGACTGTTGGGTTTTTATCCCATAAGGGTTTTCCCCGAGATATCATGTTGTTAATGGTTTGTTGGTTATTTCATTTGTTTGCAATTGTTTTTTTTTTCCTGTAGTTTCCATTAACCCTTAAAATTGATACACAACTAGGTATATAGAGAATATGTTTTCAAAATATCTAGAAACAAGAGACAATTATATCAGATCTATAAAAGATACCCTTGTATATTGATAATGAGAGAAAGGGAACAATATTCACTTTCCTCTTAAGGTGGGGTGACCTTTCACTATGCATAGCTCAAAAAAAAAACACAGGACAATCATTTCATAGTCTCCTAACAACTTGTGGTCTCATCACATATGGGTACCAGCTACCTAGGGGGATTATAAAGTTGATCGTTTTACATTAAACAACTATCCATTGTTGTCCAGTGGGTCTTATTCAAAGAGGATAGTTGTATACAACCATTAACTAATTCGTAGGTAGCCTAAAGTAGGGAGGTCAGGGTAGGACCCTAATATTTTGTCTAGAAATAAAGTTTTTTTTTTTTTTTTCATGTCATAGTTCAAAAACAATGCTCCCAAGGGAGAGACATTGCATCAATAATATGTTCATACTTTTAGCAATTCACAATTGTGAGGCATAGTTTGATTTGTTTGCAAAATTTTTCGTATATTATTAGTAGTTAAATTTAGCTAACTCAAAAAGGAAAATTAGACAAACCTTAATTAAATCTTAATTAGTTCAAACAAACTTTATTAACCACTAATGATATTTTAGTATCACTAGTTAATGTTGCAATAGACTATCGTGTTCACATATATTCCAAAATTTAGACTTTAATATCATTGTGTTCAATTGCAACTAGCATAGACCCGTGTTAATCTCATATCCACTAAACATCCATGTAAAGCTCAAATCCATTAAGCTAATTTAATCACTATAACCAACAGAAATGAATTTAAACGTCACATCTACTAATCATTGAAAATTCAAATTTAATAACAAACATAAATCTATAATAAACTTGTATCTATTAAAACTAGAGGTGGTAGCTTAATAGGCATGCTTTGAGTGCTTGCTAGAATTCAATTGACAAATAAATCTGCCAACTACTCCTATGTAATCATGTCCTTAAGTATTTCTTAGGAGATGAGTTGACTTCACCCATCCCTTTTGATATAGAAATAAGTATTGTTGGAAATATTGAGAGGGGGGTGAATCAATATTTAGAGCAATTAGTATTTTTGAATTTGTACTTCAATCAGATCATGTATTCAATTTATATCCAATTAGCAATGAATACTATCTAATGAACAATGAAGAATAGTATAAGAGATACACCAATACACCATGAACAATATATAAGAAGTAATCATGTATTATTGTTCAAAGGAAGTAATGACTTCCAAAGGTATCTACAACTTCCAAATATAAAGGGAGGGATAAAACTCCAAAAGGAAGATACAATCCTCCAATATCAAGAGAGGGTTGACCTCTCCATCCTTGTCCCTTCCTTCCACCCAAAAATATATGAGAGATAATAAAATTTTACATTAAATTATCACCATCAACCAACCATCACATAAAACCTGGTAATTCTTCCTAAGACTGCTTCAACTTATGCAATTCTTCACTTCTTGGAATACTCTGATCCTGTATATAATATTGCTCAATGTATTCTCTGAAGCTCCTCCAAGTTTCACTCCTTTAATCCTCCCAGGAAATGAGTTATAGAGAAAATGGTAGACCTTATTCAATTCTGGTTTATTCAGGAGAGAGAACTTGTACAACATGCCCCACACTCAATATTTAACCTCAGATTCTGAAATTCGTACACAAGAAACTAAAGCTCGTAGTATTTCCAGTGCAATTGGTCCCACTTCATTTGGATTCTCTATGAAGGCGTTATGACTGTTTTAACCAGAACACATGTTTATGACTAGATTCAGTACTAGTCAAAAACCCTATCTTCCACAGAGTGTATCTCCAAAATTATTGCAAATAAAGAGCTGAAATTTTTACCACAAGTACCTAGACATGTCTTATAAATAGAATATGAATTTGACCATCTGAATCGTTCTAGAAACAAAGTTATAGCAAAAATGGTAAGATGACCTGTAAATAACATACCTTAGAACACATCACCAAAATACTTCATCCTCCCTTGAAATTCGACCTTCTTTACTTCGGATTTCCTTAGAAATTAGACTTATATCTCTTTTTTCATTAATAAACTTGTGTGTGTTTAAAAATCAATGTATACTAAGATGTATTTATACCATTTATGTCACTTCCTTTTAATATTAGGGCCAACATGTAGTTTATGCTTCAATTCACATTGTCATCTTCAAAAATTCATTTCTCCTCAATCGTGAGGATCCACGTGATGTGCCACATACCACTGGAAGCAGCATGGCTTATACTATCCATACATGGGTGTTGTATTTGCATGTGTAGTTTTCTTATGTCTATCTACTCCAATCAACTGTGGGTTCCAAAAACCAATGGCTAGGGTTGACATCAATTAATACAACCAATGACTAGGGTTGACATCAATTACAACAACCAATCTTCCAACAATCTCCCCCTTTTTCATTGATGGCAACACTCATGCTCCCCTATAATCATGATCCCAATTTCTCTCCCCATTTGACATCTATGGAAAAGGGTGGGGTTGCTCCCCTTGAGTTCAATGGCATAAGGTGACCTTCTTCTTTGGGGCTGCTCCCCTTGAACACATGAAACTCAATAATACTTCATCCTTATTTTTGATCTTTGGAACTTTTTCTTCCTTGGAATCCTTTTGTGTGGCTTATGCCGTTTCTCTCTTCTTCATGTCTAGGATGTATATGTTGTTCGATCTTCTTGTTGTAGTTTCAATCAATCTTCCTGAGCTATTTTCTCTAATTTTACATTTTCGGGAGTCAAACATAAGAGTGTATCCTTGATCACATATTTTGTTGAAACTGAGGAGTTTATGCTTCAGATCTTCGACCAATTGGAATTTTCTTTCTTTTACATTTTCACTTCCAAACTTTAAAGTTCATTTTCCAAGTATTTTGGTAGATCAATCATCTCCAAATGCAACATTTCCACCCTTTTTTTTTAAGATGACAAATTTTCTTTGGTCTCTGGTCATATGAGATGAGCACCCACTGTCTATGAACCATTCATCTTCTCATTTGCATTCTTTAGCGACCAATGCTATTCAACAATTTTCATTGTGTGGAATTTCTTTCCTTTTCCATGATGTAGTTGGTATAGGGACATTTGGAATAGGATTATCTGCCTTCATATCTATGCAATCTCGTGATTTTTACCAAGATTATTGCACTTGTAGTATACAATATTTTGATCCATTAATGGGTCAAATGGATTATAATTTATGTTGATAGGTCTGCGAACATTTCCATATCTAATATTTGCACCATTCATGTATCTT
>JZKD02S1761015.1:139495-149548 GCA_000966675.3 Picea glauca | reverse complement strand
ACAATATAGTACAAAAAAAACTAAACTGGGGGGTCTTTCAAAAAGAGGAAACCAGACCCCTAAACCCTATTCAAGTCAGCGATAACCCTCATGAAATCAAGGTTTTATCCCATGTTCCACATACAAGCCCGAAACTACTAGAGTCGAAGCCTAAATGGCTAGGAGCCACTATCAAACTAAACAAGAGACAAAACATGACCGAAATCAAAACAAACTTGCAAAACCTATCAAGGATCTCGCGCAAGATTAATCTCTTGGACAAAAAAAGGTTTGAGTCTATCTTCCTGCTACCTGCTTTGCGTGACGACCACACTAAGGCCTTAGAGTGATGTCCTTCATTTGTTGTTCATCCGCTCAATTTTCATCTACCATAATGGGGCATTGGAATGATCCTAGGGGGATTGGTCAGTATAGTCGCTCCCTTGTTGATCCTGGTTATGGCCTGTCTAGTTCACCCGAAACTTGATACCATGTTGTGCCCGACAACAGAGTTCGAATTTCCCTTCCAAGATATGGATTGCATGGAGTAGCTCATTATGCTCTCGCTTGGTCTCGCTAATAGCTTGAGCCACCAAAACCTTAACCATCCAATATGCTTCCACCATTCTGAAATAGCCCATGTCTCTAGTTCTTGGGTTCATCGGATCTACCACCCATTTGGTTGCTTCCTTAATTATGTCCTTCGTCCTAGTCTCCCTCTGTTGTGAAAGAATGTGACCCTCTAGGGCCTTGACAGACCAAATTTTGTCCCCTAAACACTGCACCCAAAAATGTTCTTCTGTAGCTCAAGATTCCTTCTCCCCTCTAGAGAGCCGACCATGGCCTCTTGAAGATGAAGCTTCCATGTCATGGAGAACCACTTGGAAATTATTCGCTTTCTTCCTCCAATGACGGGCCATTCTCCAACTAGTGTTGTTTCTACTCTTCAAAATTATAAACACATTGATGGGTTGTGGATGAGAGCCAAGAGGGAGGCACAATACTCTAAGCCTGAAAATCCCTCTATCACTTTTATCGTTATGAGATCGATCATTAATATGATTGAATTGGTACTCTAATTTGGGGTACCAAATCCATATGTGCAACTTATGAGTTTCCATAATGGGTAGGCAAGTGATTGGGCCCCTTACCACATATTCGACATTGTCAAGACTAAACCCGGCTTGTGGCGGATCCATCACCTAGATAATGGTCGAATCCTTCATATTAAATCCGTGGAATTTGTTGCTTTGATCATGCAAAAACATAATTACTACAAACCTTCAACGACCTTCCCCTATCCCTCCTCTAGAAGTTTTCATTATTCTAGGGAGGTGGCATATTCTCATCATCGTATTGCATGGGTGTAATTGGCCACCTGTCTATCTATCCCACTTCAGGACTTGTACCATCCCCACGGGTGAATGGCCTTGCAACCTCTATCATTTCCTTCCATGCGGTCCGATCGACTTGGCAACAATGATCTAAAAGCTCTTATGTCCCCCCCGACAATGGGTCCTATGGCCTCCAAAGCCGATGCAATTCATGCATCATGACACCTAGGTTGGCCATGCAATTGGTCATTGAGTTGTCCTTCATGTGTACCATCTCTGGAATGATGGCCGTTAGAGATTTTACTAGTCACATGAGCTCGGAAAGCCCATTTCTCATCCCCTAATGCTGCGATACTTTGTCTTCCTTCACCTCGTTCTTTTGAAGAGCTCAAATAACCAATTGAGAGTCCCCTTCTACCACCAGAGCCGAGAATCCATGACTCTGAGCTATCACCAATCTTCAAAGAAGACCTGCCAATTCTGCTAAATTGTTTGTTGAGAGCCCCAGATTAGACACATAAGCCATAATCACATCTCCCTTATGATCCCGAAAGAATCCCCCCGCTCCTGCAGAACTTGGGTTCCACTTTGACTCCCATCGAAGTTCAATTTTATAACTCCCTCGTGAAGGGGAGCCCACTGGTCATGGATTCGATCCTTTCCCACCTTTTGAACCAAAGAGTTTTGTTTAACACATGACTACAAGTCCCATTTTTTGAAGATGATAGACTCATGAGCTTCCAGTTGAAGGTCTTGGGCAGACTAGGGGACTAGACAGATGGATTCCTTCATGTTGATGCTGATGTTCTCCCAAAATTGGGCCTTGGTAAGTGCTTTATCTTTACAAATTCTTGTATTCCTTTATTTCCATAAATTCCACATGAGAAAGCCTAGAAAGGTCTCCCAAACTCTGTTTAAGGTAGGGTTGTTATAGGAGTTATCACTCCATAATTCTATGGTTTCATCCATATTGTGATTCCTCAAGTCCATTTTCCTAAAGTGGGCCATGCCTATGTCCCAGAGCTGGGCCATGAACTTGCATGAGCTAAGCAAGTGATCTAGGGATTCTTCAACTTCCATACAAAGGACGCATCTGGATGGACCCAAAAATCCTCTACAGAGGAGACGTTCCCACATCAAAATCCTTATGTTTTCTACCAACCATAGGAAGGTAGAAATTTTAGGCAAGAGGAAAGACGACCATATTTTCCCCCAATGGGCAACTTTGGTTCTCCCCTAGATAAAACATGGATAAATCATCTTCTTTTACCTGAAAATTGCCATCCCCATTTCAGACCCATCAAATAATGTCTTCTCCTTCTCTATCTTCAAGCTAAATTTCTAGCAAGATCTTTGTGACCATGTCTTTGGTATGCTCATTCCACTGGATTGAGCACTCCCTTAATGGATTCTAGGTTCACAAAAAGGGGCTCCTACTTGATTGGTTGGTCTCCCAATATTGGTGCACCTTCAACCACCCTTCTCTCTCTATAGTCCAACATAGCCCTTGAAACTTACCTTGCTTCCCCAAGACGAGAAGTTGATCCCAAGAGTCTCCCCAAAATAAAGTCATACGACCATTATGAACTTCCCAGAAGAACTATTGCTGGACCAAAAATAATTTACACCATACATTATTCCAAATCAAAGAGCTCAACCTATCACCATCTTCTCTGATCAATTCCCGTTGAGGGATCCTGAGGGCATACTTACTCATCTAGAGTTTTTCCTATATTGCATTGCAGGATTTGACCCATCACCACCAATGTTTCACTGCCTAATCTTTGTTGGTAACCTGGGGGTCCCTGAGAACTTTTCCTCCTCGAGACTTAGGTTTAGAAAGGGTATCCTAGGCCACCAAAGCTCATTTATTTTATTTTGAGGCTCCCCCCACATAATTTTTTGTTGAAGAACTTGAATTTTATTGAACTTCACAGGGGCAGCTAAGATCAAGAAGAGGTACAGGGGGAGGGACGAGAGGACGAATTTGATTAGGAGGACACAACCTAATAAAGAGAGAAAGAGGTGAGTCCAACTACTAAGTTTGGCTTCTAGTTTGGTTGTGATTCCTCCAACAAAGGATTATGGAGAGATTTGAGGAGGAGGGGGGCTCCTAAATATTTGGCTGGGAGGGAAGAGGGTCAAAATCCTAGTAGGCTAGTCAGATGTCATTAGATTGTCTAGGGAGTATTGAAGAAAAAGACTTGGGATTTCTCCTGGTTAATGACGGTACCCAAGGCTAGATTAAAGAGGTCCATGATTTTTTTAAATGCTTGTACTTCTTTCACCGTGGGAAGCCCCATAAGTATATTATCATCCAAAAGCTAAAGATGAGACAAAGCCTCCTCTCCCAAATGGAGTCAGATACCTTGGATATCCCCTTTCCTTTTAGCACAAGCGAGGCTATGTCCTAGACCTTCACCCAGAATGATGTACATGAAGGGAGATAATGGATCTCCTTAACGAAGACCCCTAGAGACATTGACGGTATTGGAGAGGGAACCATTCACCAGGATGGAGAAGAAGGTTGTAGAAACCCAGTTCATGTAATCCCCTCCAAAGACAAAAGCAAACAACATCTTCCTAAGGAAGTCCCAATTCATTCTGTCTTAGGCTTTAGACATATCCAATTTCATCAACATCCATGCTTTATTTGAAATGTTAAGGGAATGAATATATTCATGAGTTACTACAATCCCATCCAAGATCTTCCTTCTGTCCATGAAACCCCCCTGCTCTTGAGATATAATGAGCGAAAGGATTGTATTAAGCATAGATGCTATCAATTTGGAAACAATTTTGTAAATGACATTGCATAAGGAGATAGGGTGAAACTTATATGCAGTGTTATTTCCTTTGATCTTAGGGATTGATGTAATGAAGGTTGCATTGAACGCTTGTAGAATGGATTTGGAGCTGGAAGATTCTTCTACTACTTCCCAGATATCATTGCCAAGAATTGGCCACCCAGCTTGGAAAAAGTCGACGGTGAACCCATCTGGACCTAGAGATTTTCCTTGGGCCATGTTTTTGACAATCTCTTCTATTTCCTCTAAGGAAGCTGGACTCATCATACTTTGGAACTATTTCGGGGAAACTGGCCTGGGGATAGCTTCAATTATTTTGGAGATTTCACCCTATCTGTTGACCTTGGGTTCTGAGAAGATTATGTCCTAATAATGATTCAAGAGCTCTTCCTCGATGTCTTCATGTTTAACTTTGGTTCTCCCATCTTGTGATTTGATGGATATAATTCTATTTTTGTTTCTTCTTTGGATTAGGGAGTTATGGAATAACTTGGTATTCCTTTCCCCCTTTATGATCCAATGGATCTTGGATTTTTGTTTCCATAATATCTCTTAATGACGCTCTATTTTCACCAAATCTTCTCTAATTTCAACCTCCCTAGAACTGAGGTCTAAAGAGAAGTTCCCTCGAATCCCTTTTTGTTGGATCTCTTCCATTTCTTGTTCAAGTTTTCTCTTCTCTTCAAAGATATTACCAAATACTTATTTGTTCCACTTCCTAATGCACTACCTAACGTGATTTAATCTTTGTTGGAACTAGAACATTTTTCATTCCATGGATATATTTTGGGCCTTTCCACCATGTTGACAAGTTCGGAAAAAAAATCTAGGTGGTCAAGCTAGAATTTCTCACAGGGAAACTGATTTGGCCCCTGCTTCCAAACTTGTGACCATTCTAGGACGATGGGCCAGTGATCTGACCCATGGTAGGAGAGAACATTTGTAGAGATACCCTTCTTGGATTGAAGGCCTTCTTCAGAGAGAAAAAACCTATCTAATAAAACAACAATCATGTGTTCATTTTCCCTTTTATTATTCCAAGTAAGGAGGCCATTCTTGGTGGGGACATCTACTAGTCAGAACCTTTCTTTGAGTTCTCCGAAAGCTACATTCTCAGGGACTAATCTTAGAACAGCCCCCCATTTTTCTAAATGGGTCTTGATCATATTGAAATAACCTCCCAGAACCCATACTTGATGCTTCAAGGAAGATCCTAATAGGTTAATTTCTTCCAAGTAGCCTCGCTTGAGACTTGAAGGATTCAATCCATAAGCATTTGTGATGTAGACTTATTCTTATAAACTTTTCACTTTGAATTTTAAGGTTAGTAGCCTGTTCTTGTAAGAAAATTCCTCCATATCCATGGATTATGTATCCATCTCTCGTGAATCTCCTTCAACTTTAATCCATTTTGCTTCACATCCTGGCCAAATTGTCTGAGTAATCCTCTTAATGTTTTCTTTGTCACACTTGGTTTCTTGTAGTAGGAAAATATAAACCTTCTCTAGGGAGATTCTTTTCTTGAGCATCTATTGGTTTTATAGGGAATTCATACCTCTTATATTCCAGGATGTAATCTTCATGATCAACACTTGGGTTGAGAGGGGAAATAGCTATCTGTAAGGAAGACCACTTGTCCTGAATCGACCATTAGGGTTCCCATTTCTTCTATTTTTTGTTGATATGGTTTCCTCCATTTATTTTTATCCTCTCCTTTTGATATATTCTAGGCATTAAGGGGATTAACATTGATTCCCAATTTCTTGAGCGTTATTGTTCCTGAGCCTCAATTGGTACCCACCCCTTTGACTTTCACCAAATCTCTCTGAAGCTTCCTCAATTGGGAGATAGTGAGATTGCTGATTTTTTGGGCTCCATGGGTCTTCCTCAGGGCCGATAGATCTACTGAAATTTCCTTTATATCCATATCCGGGTCTAATTATTCTTCTTTGTTGAAGCATAGTCTTGGGTTTCCTTCATCACCACCTCTTTCTCCATCCCTTCTTCCTTCCCTTTGTTTGTTTTTGTTTTTTTACTCTTGGGTAAATCTTCCCCTACTTTCGTGTCATGCTTGATCTTTGTCTCTTGCTTCTTTGGGTTTCCTTCCCCAATGGTTTCACTGGTTTCTCCTACTAGAATATTGAATTTGTTGGTATATTTCTTGGTTGAGATGACTGTAGGATGCTTAGGTTGACGTATTCCAACCTTCCTTTTTCTTTGGATCTTGGTGAAGCCATCAAGATATGTTTCCTTCTTAGATTTACTCCCTGGAATGGGGGAGTTTAGGGGGAAATATTTGAAGAGATGGCCACTGATGTGGAATTTCCTTCATTGAAAGGGTATTTGCTCGTAGTCGAGGGGTTGGATCCTTTCTTCATCCTGGTAAGATACTACTATCAACTCAAGAAGGGAATTTTCAACGTTCATATAAACACAAATTCTAGCATAGGAAATATACCTGGTAGCCTTTGTGATCTCAGAGATTTTGACAAAGGAACATATCATGTTACCTATTCCCTTTAAAATCTTGGGTTCCTAGAATTCCCTTGGCAAGAGTACATCCTGATCTAGATAGGGGCCGCTATGAAGTCTTCTTTTTCCAAAGAAAACCTTTTTGTCTAGAAGTGCATATGGAGGCCCAATGAGTTGAATAAGTAGGGGCCCTCCTAAAACACTTTGTCTTGTTCCCCTGGCTCCATAAAAATGGTTGTTAAGAATTCCTTTGACCCTAATTACATATCTATTTGACCCTTAACCTTCCATCTCTCCTTTATCCAAAGTTGGAGGGCTTTCTTCGAGGGATAGATCCCCATAAATTTCTCGATTAAGGCATGGTATCACATCCATTGAATGTAATTCCCTATCCCATTCAAGGTAACCTCGTACTTGGGATTCTTAGTTTTATTAGCTAACCAGCCGTTCTGAAGCCGCTTTTTCCGACTTTGCAGGTTTATCTCCTTCTCATCCCTTTTCTAGGTCTATGTCTTCCCATTGCAAACTCCACCCATCTTGACATCCTCCTCCCTAATTTCGAGGGTGCCTTTGACTACTTCTTTGAATGTCTTGTGTGTCTCCTCTACTGACCTTCCTCTGTAGTCTTTCCTGTCTTGGGATCTGACACCCTGAGAGACAAAACTCACATGCTTTGAATTCAAACCTCCTTATCCCCCTACTAGGGAGCCCAAGCCTACCTGTGGATGCATAACCCTAGAACCTCCATTTTTTCTTCCAATCATGAATTGTTACGTTCTTAAATTAATATGTTGTAATGCAATATTTATTAAAGGTTATGTCACATTCAGTTTGATGGAATTTGGTTGGCCATGGTTAACTATGGTGGACCATGGTTGAAAATATTTAATATTATTATTAGTTTATGGTTGACATTAGTCAATGGTGATGTCAAACTATGACATTAATTTTGGATGAATTATGTCAAATTTCTATGTTCCTCAATGGTTATGTTCCATTGTGACATTCATCAAGGGTTATGTTGCAACGTGAGGTTATCAATGGTTATTCCACATTGTGACATGCATCTTGGTTGATGTACGTCAAATAACCATGTTGACTATAGTTGAACATGGGTGACTTTGGTTAACATATGACAAATTCTATGTTCTTAAATGTTTATGTTACAATACGATGTTCGTTAAGGGTTATGTGACATTCAATTTGGTTGACTTTGGTTGGCCATGGTTGATTACGATTGAAAAATATTTAATAATATCATCGATTTATGGTTTAATTTACTCAATGGTTGACTATGGTTGATCATGTTTCATTATAGTTGACCATGATGACTATCATTGACTATGTATGCCCATGTTAACTATGGTTGAACATGGGTGACATTGGTTGAATTTACTCAATGGTTTACTATGGTTGATCATGTTTTACTATAGTTTACCATGATGACTACGGTTGACTATGTACACCCATGTTGACAATGGTTGAACATGGGTGACTTTAGTTGATGATGTTCGACCTTGGTTGAGCATGGTTGACTTTGGTTAACAATGTTTGACCTTGGTTGAACATGGTTTAATTTGGTTGATGTTTGAGCATGTTTGATTATGTTTGAGCATGTTTAACTATGACAAATTGCTCTGTTGCAATGCAACATTCATTAAGGGTTATGTCACATTGACTTTGGTTGGCCATGGTTGAATATGGTAGACCAAGATTGACTATGGTTGAAAAGATTTAGTAATATTATAATTATTATTAAATATTATTTGAATGCGGTTGACAATGGTTGATGTAAGTTGAATGATGGTGGACTTTGTCAGTTTCTTTTCTAATGTCCTATATTCATAATTGGTTCATATTTAGGGATGTTTGACCATGATTGACTATGATGAATTGCTACATTCTTGAAGTCGTGCAATGTTCATTAAGGGTTATGTCACATTGAGTTTGGTTGACTTTGGTTGGCCATGGTTGACTATAGTTGAAAATATTTAATAATATTATTAATTTAGGTTTACATTACGCAATGGTGATGCCAAATTGCAATATTGATCTTGGTTGAATTATGTGAAATTACCTCGTTCCTCAATGGTTATGTTGCACTACAACATTCATCAAGGGTTATGTTACATTACGATGCTCCTCAATGGTTATGTTACAATGTGACATGCATCTTGGTTGATGAATGTTGAATAACCATAATGACTATGGTTAAACATGGTTGACTATGGATGAGCATCTTGACTATGGTTGAATGTGTTTTACTTTGGTTGAATTATGATGAATTTCTATGTTCTTGAATGATTATGTTGCAATACGATGTTCATGAATGGTTAAGTTACATTGAGTTTCGTTGAATTTGGTTAGCCATAGTTGACTATGGTTGAAAATATTTCATAGTATTATCAATTTATGTTTGACTTTACTCTCTGATTAACTACGGTTGATCATGTTTGACCTTGGTTGAATATGGTTGATTATGGTTGGATTTCACTGAACTATGGTTGACTTTTATGTTTTCCCATTTGATGGCTTGTACACATAATCAATTTATGTTTGGGGATGTTTGACTATGTTTAACCATGTTTGACTATGGCAAATTGCTATGTTCTTGAATGATTATGTTGTAATGAAATGTTGTTAAGGGTTATGTCACATTGAGTTTGGTTGACTTTGGTTGGCCATGGTTGACTATGGTTGAAAATATTCATTAATATTATTAGTTTATGGTTGATGTTAATCAATGTTGATGTCAACTTGCAACATTGATCTTCGTTGAATTATATTGAATTCCTACGTTCCTTAATGGTTATGTTGCATTGCAACAATACCAAAGGGTTATGTTAGATTGTGATGATCAATAATATTTAAATGTCACATTGCAACATGCATCTTGGTTGAATTATTCCAAATAACCACGATGACCATGGTTGACTTGGATGACCATGTTGACTATGAATAAACATGGTTGACTTATGATGAATTACTATGTTCTTGAATGATTATGTTGCGTTGTGATCTTCAATAAGGGTTATGTCACATTGAGTTTGGTTGACTTTGGTTGGTCATGGTTAACTATGGTTGACCATGGTTGAAATATTTCATAATATTATTAGTTTATTGTTCATTTACTCAATGTTGATGTCAATTATGATATTGAGTTTGGTTGAATTATATTGAACTGCTATGTTCCGTAATGGTTATGTTGCATTGCAATGTTCATAAAGGATTATGTTGCATTGTGATGTTCCCAAGGGGTTATGTTGGATTGTGACATTCCTCAAGAATTGAGGCAGAGTAGATTGATGATCCTATAGTCATTCAGGCAGGCCGTTATTTGGAAAAGATTTCTCTTGCTCCCCCAGACGATCTTTCTCTCTCCAAACCTAATGTGATAGTTGTCATTGATGTCAACCATTGAAGAAAGCCCTGCAACACAAAGGTTTGGGTAATGGACCCAA
>JZKD02S1761015.1:116067-129467 GCA_000966675.3 Picea glauca | reverse complement strand
CAATGCATCGCTACCTAATGGGACATTCTATCACTTCTCTCTATTAGAAAATGAGGAGATCAAGCATCGAAATGAAGAACTGCTCCAAAAGGGGCACATCTGACACATCTCATCATCGTGTGGAAGCCCAATCATGTTTGTGAAAATGAAAGACAGGACCTGGTGACTCTACATCGATTATCAAGCCCTAAATAAAATCATAGTTAGGAAATGGTACCCGATTCTTCAAATTGATGATCGCCTATAATAGATCAATGGGGAAAAATACTTTAGTAATATTGATCTAAAGTTTCACTACCATTAGGTCCCAATAGAGCAGACATATGTATGGAAAACTGCCTTCAAGTCCAAAGAAGGTATTTTTGAATGGTTGGTCATGCCCTTTGGTTTGATGAATTCCCCAACAACTTTCATGAGGATGATGGATGATATCTTGCATATTTTCACCAATTATTTTATGGTGGTGTATCTAGATGACATCCTCCTCTACATCAAGAATTGGGAGGAACACTTGCATCATATTCAACAACATCTGCACACTCTACGACAACACAAGCTATATGTAAATTTGGAAAAATGATCCTTTAACATGGACATGGTCCAATACCTAGGATAAATTATTGATAAGCATGGGGTGCATGTGGATATAACTAATATCTAGGTCATTCATGACTAACCATCCCCAACCACACTCACTAAGCTTTAGATATTTTTAGGCCTTGCCAATTTATATTGTAGGTTCATGTTGGGACTCTCCCATATTGCATGGGCCCTCAACCAAGTAATTAGGGGTGGTGGTAAGGAAAATTTCATGCGGGGCCTATCACAACAACAATCATTCAATGATTTGAAGAAGTCATTGTGATCAAACCCAATTCTCTCATTACCTGACCTACAATAGCCCTTTGAGATCAAGATAGATGCTTCAGACTATGCTGTGGGCACAGTTCTCACTCAATACAAACACCCCATGTCCTATCAAAGTGAGACACTATCATATGTTGTTTGTAAGTACCCTAATTACAAAAAATAAATGTACTCCATTGTGCAAGATTTCCGCTAGTGGAGGCATTACATTCTCAGGAAGGAGATAGTCATCCACACAGATCATAAGCCACTGCAGTTCATGTAGACATAAGGGAAATTGTAGAATGGCCTCCATCATAAGTGGTCCACATACTTGCAACATTTCCATCTTAACATCAATTATAAGATAAGAAGCACAAATCGCGTCGATGATTTCCTCAACCGCCCTCTAGTTGCATAACTCACCACGGTAATAAACTCCTACGACCATGAGACCTCCTGCTGGCCCCAAATCTACCTTATAGATCCTAAATTCTCTGCCACATACCAGATGTTGGGATCACACATAGATATCACTGATTTCCATCTTCAGGATGGATTGTTGTTCCATTTGGGCCATCTTCATGTTCCATCAAGTGAGCGAGAGAAGATTATTTGGTAAGCTCACTACAGGTAGATGGCATGACACTTTGGCGTAGAAAATATAGTGTCAGTGTTGCAACAACATTTCTATTGGCCAAAAATTCGATAAGATGTCAACAAGTATATGAGGTCCTGCACTACCTATGCCATTGTCAAACTGACCATTAATAAACAAGGCATGTATACCCCTCTTCCTACTACTGAAAGGCCCTGGGAGTCCATCTCAATGAGATACATGTTAGGCCGTCCATTAAACAAGAGGGGAAATGAATGTGCTTTTGTGGTGGTTGATCATTTTTCTAAAATGGCGATTCTGGTTTCCTGCAAAAAGAACATCACAATATAGGCCACTACCAAGATCTTCTTCGAATGAGTATTTATACACTTTGGGATACCACAAAACATAATCTCAGATATGGAAAGTCGGTTCCTTATCACATTCGGGTCGAGCCTCTGGTCACTACTAGACACCAAGCTCACTAAATCCACTTCCTTCCACCCCTAGAAGGATGACCAAACTAAGGTCGTCAACCAGATGATTGTGCATATCCTACACATGTACAATTCCAAGCATCCCTGAACATGGGATGAGATTATTCCCTATGTTCAACACAACTACAATAGATCCATACATAGCTCAACCGGCCACAACCCATTTCAGGTGGGGTTGGGATTTCAACCATTGGGTCCTATGGATGTTGCACTACCCCTTGTGGCCACCCAAGAAGAATTGTCCCATGCTCAAACTAAATCCAACGAAGGTACCTAGTTCATTGAGAAGATACAATACATCCGCCAACATGTTCAAGATATTTTACAAAAGTCCAATGCAATGTACAATCAACGACATGATCAACACCAAGTGCCACACAAGTTTCAGGTGGGAGATAAAGTTTGGTTGCACTTGTATAAAGAACGCCTTACAGGTTGCCATCAAAATCTTCACCCACTCCTCTATGGACCTTATACCATCACAAGGGTTGTGGGTGACAATTATTTTGAGCTCAACATTCCCCCCTTCCTTTTCTTTCATCYAATGTTTAATGTGAACCTCCTTTGGCCATACTTCCCACCATYATTAGACACCTTAGAGGTAGAAGAACAATTGACGCCAAAAGAGATCAACCCTGATTTCATGGAACAAGCATCCATTSATCATATCGTGGACACAWAGGTCAAGGGAACTCACCAACAAAAGATCCAGCTTTATCGGGTTATCAAAGTAGAGAAGCTCCTGCACCAAGGCAAGTGKCTCACCCAATGCAAAATTCAACAAAAATTTMCTCATCTGATGGGGTAACTCAATGAAATRGATACCATTGCTTCCTATGGGGGGAGGATTGATATAGGTGGATATTAGTGGCCACCTACCTATYCCAACTGKCTCACATACATATTTCATCTTGGTAGTTTYAGTTTTCATCTTGGCATTTTTTTTCTAGCTTTCGGGTCCTAAACTTCTGGGGTTGTTTTGAGGCCCTAAATAGTGTTTCTTGGCCCTGCCACAGTCACACTRTAGATAGAGTCAAAGTGTGATGGAATAATGTTTATTCCTCATGCAYRCTTTTCCAATGGGMTATCATGCACCTAAAACAAAKATGATATGAAAAATTTACGACCCCGAGAAGTTGATGTACCAACTTACCCCAAYGGGGGCCCACACRRCTTTTGGCGCTTCATCTCCCAGGGTTAGGTTTTTGGATGTCTAGGGTTTTTTCATTCATGTTTGRTGTAAAATATTATTTGGAGCCTCATTGTAATTATCTTCTTGTGAATGAGCGCAACCATCAYATCTTTTCTCATAAATAGGYCGCCACCATTCTAGCAAACTTGTTTCATTTTGCATTTTACATTTTTAGCATATTTCTTTATTGAATAGAAGCCAAGTTTTACTGTATCTCTGTTATTTTTCACTATATATTTGTGTTAATAATATAAATATGTATTCATTTCTTTTTTCTCTTAAAATCCAGATCATACTCGTACCTGGGAAGTCACCAATTGTATATTTTTTCTTTCCTTCCCTCCATCAATATGATACGCGACATATTTAAATATTTTCAAGTCAACCTCCTTCCTCCTTCCTCCCCAATTCGTACTAATCACTCACATGGATTCACTTTATTAGTAATTTCATTCCACCACACCTGGGGCATGTCCCATCTAAGAAATCTTCTTGATAGAATGTACAACCCTTTGTCCTTGTACACAAGATGTTGTGACCAAAGTCTCTAGATGATGATGACAACAATATAAATGTGAATTATTGCACAAGGGTGTTATGCAATACAATAAATGTATGTGTGTGTGTGCGCGTGTGTGTATGAGATAATAATAACCATACTTAATGTGGTATCTACAATATGTGTTATGGATTTTGTTTATTCCAACATACCAAGGTTTGCATTTATGGAAAGGTGTTTGCCCCAAGTTAAGTGTACTATGTACTATCTTGAATCTCTCATACATTTTTTTATGTATCATTTCAAGAAAGTTTTTAATGTGGGGTTCAGGCTCCCTAGATCCCCTTCTCAATTTCAATACATCTTTTGGTTGGAAGAATGCGTAACGTTCTCATGCCAGAAATCATGTACTAGTCCCTTAAATATTCCAATTAACTTCATATCAGAATGAGGTAGCCTACCAGTGAAGGCCCACAAATATATTGGGCCACATGTGTTGAGGCTATATCATCTATTAGAATACTTTCAAAGTGTTTTGATATTGCATTTCATGAGACAAGAGTCTTGTTGGAGAAAAAAATGTCTTCTTGTGATATTTGTAACAATTGATTGTGACAAGACATGTCGGGTTGCATTACAGTCTTTAGAACGAGTTTTCTTCCCAATTTTTTGAAAAGTATACATAAGGTTTCTAACAATATGATGAATTTTTTATGAACTTTTGACTATTTTAATGCCTAAAATTCTCCTAACAATGGTCAAACTTCTAGATTTAAAAAAAACCTAAAATAATTGACATTTAGCGGCATCAGATTTTGTTTCAAAATACTCTTTAATGATTTTACAAGAATGATAATTAACATTCTGGTTAGGTAACTTACCTTCACGTGATGTTAGACCACTTTCATACACCTAAATTCATTTAGGATTTCTTCGCTACACACTACTCAATCTAGGTAGGGATAATGAACCTATATTCTGGCACTCTTGACCTCCCTATTGTGGAGTTATAAATGCACCAATTCTTTTCCCTTCAATCACTAGTGGATTAATTCTGGGAGGAGAGTGGACATTCCCATGACTAATTTTTGGAATTTCTGATTGCCCAAAAATATGTTTCACCACATAAAATTCTTCACTAGAAGGTTGTGCACTAGTTGCCTCTCTAATTTCATTCGTTATATAATCAGTTCCAAGCAAATCCTCCATCATCCGGTCATCCACAACAAATTGTATTGATCAAATAGTGATTGAAGGTTCAATATAAGTATGAACTGGATTGGCCTCTACTAAAATCCTATGCGTTTCTTGTGCTAATATTTGGAGGAGAAACAAAAGAGACATCTATTCCACTAGAATTTGGATTTCCCTCTATTGAAAGCTTGTGTATTGACATACATAACCTTTCCTTTTCTCTTTCTTCAATTACCTTTTCAATAGGTTTTTATTTACTCAAAGTATTTCTACTTATATTTTGTAAGTTCTCCATGTTTAAAGAGAAAAAAAATCCTTCCAAGTACACCACAACAATATTTCTTTCCGCTGACAATTGTCTTCCAATTACACAATGTTTTCTACCAATTACACAAGAAGACACAAGTTTTTTTTCCACTGACAATTGTTTTCTAGTTAAACAATTTTTTCTATCAATTACAAAATAAGATACAAGTTTTCTTTCCACTGACAATTGTCATCCAATTCCACAAATTTTTCTACCAATTACACAAGAAGACACAAGTTTTCTTTCCACTAACAATTCTCTTCCAATTAAACAATTTTTTCAACCAAATACAAAAGAAGACACCATTTTTATTTCCACTAACAATGGTCTTCCAATTGCACAATTTTGTCTACCATTTACACAACAAGACACAAGTTTGGTTTTGACTAAAAATTGTCTAGTAATTACAAAAGAAGACACAAGTTTGTTTTCCAAAAATAAAAAAGACAAAAAAACCTATCTATTGTTGCTATTTTTGCATGCATGTGTCAAAATAGTTCAACTTTTTATGATAGAATTAGGTTGAGGAGTGTTATTGGTACATATCCCTTCCCAACAAGAATGCATGCACATTCCTTCTAGGAAAATATATGATGCACGCAGATTAACCATACTCATTTATTTCTACTCACAAGAGCATTTGTGCACTCTCAATGCAGTAGATAAAAAAAATATTGTATGACCTGAATAACTTTATGAATAAAGGTGTATATGGGTTTGAGGACAACCAAATTCTAAGGGATTAATATTGAAAATGTTTTGAGGCATAGGGAGTGGTTAGAGAACCAATATAGAGGTGCAAGGGTGGTGGGGCCTTCAATAAGAGGTATAGGCATAGTGCACTTAGTGCTTGGGTGTGGATGGGGTTAAGGGTTAGTTATAGGTGGGGGAATAGGATTATATGGATCTAGGGGGGTTTATGTCATGGTCTAGTTCATGGTCTAGTTCATGGTCTACATCATGGTCTAGGTCATGGTCTAGGTCATGGTCATGGTCATTGCCATGGTCTAGGTATAGGTCATCCTCTAGATGTAGATCTAGGTCATGTTATGCCTTTCCATGTCTAATTATTTCCATGTGTATCTCTAGGTCTAGGTATTTCCATGTATAGGTCAAGGACATGCATTTCCTTGTGATGTACCAAACTTGTTGTTATGAACCAAATGATTAAGATATCATAACATAACATAAGTACACACCATGTACAACAATGTGAGCATGGAGCACAACTCCAATATAGATAACACAGATGATTTACACAATAACTCCTTAAACAATAGGAGAACCTCCTTCACATAACCAAATATATGAATACATCATTATTCCCATCTCTACAATAATGAATACATGATCTCTATATTCACACACTAAACATGAGGCCCCTTTACTATTAGGACAACCCTATTGCATATATATTTACACATTACATGTACATTTATCCCCATATATGCCCCCCCTTCATATAAATTTAACCTTATATATGCACCCCTTGGGTCATAACATAGTACCCTCCTTCAAAAATATTTTTCCTCAAAGATTTGCAATTAAAGGTGTTATCACATGTTGTCATGGGTCAAATTTCTCCTTCGGTTTTAATTTTTACCCATTAGTATTCTTAAGTTTTTTATTTTTTTTTAATTTTCTCTTTATTTTTTTCTTGGGATAACTTAAATAAATAAAAGGTTGGAACTTGGCTCACATATTTGACCCACACCTATGGTTTATACCCTTGGTTCATTTTATGGTTTACACACTTGACTCATCACTTGATTTGAAATCTAGCACTATCAACCCCTTGACTCCACAAACCTGAAAAGTCACTCCATCCATTCATATGATTGAACCTCTCCACTCTATCCCTCTACCCGTTAGGGAGTCAAATCAAACCTTTTCAAGTACGCTACCAACTCACTAGTTGTTTCTGTAGAGCATATTTGTACACTCTCCCTCTTTACCATCATTTGTGGTTATGAAGCTGATGTCATTCCTTTTCATTGTTTTCAACACCCTTGTCTTCAAAAGGAATAATCGTGATTTGGTCATTAATGAGTTCTAACTGTTTATCAAAATTTTAAATCCTGCTCCTAGTTCCGCGATGCAGAAACTACTAGTCTAGACAGCGCTGCGGATTATGCTACAGAACAACTAATCGAGGTGAATTGGAGATTGAGGTGGTTGCATACAACTTCATGCTTTCAGAAGATCAACAATAAGCAAACTACGGTGTCCAGGTACTTCTTGATCCATATGAGCTATGTTGAAGATCAATTAAGGTTTTGTCTTATCTATTTGTAGCACCTAGCGCTGCAAACTGTGGATTTTTCCACCTACCATCCCCTTTACCTCTTCTATCACATAATTCTTAGCCATCTTCATACTGTCAGTTTCCTCCATTGAAATTGAACCAATTTTCTATCATATCTTTTATCCCCATTTATTCTCTTGGATCTTGTTGGCTATGCTATGCTACATAAATTGTTGTAAAACTGTGCTACAGATCCCTTGTTCTGGCGTTTCAATTTATGTGTCAAGCCAGTGCCATATTCTATGCTCACAGATCTAGCATTATCTCTCTTCATTCACTGTGTCATTATATATTTTCATCTCAAAGTTTATTTGCAGTGAAGAGTTTAGGATCCCTTTCCCTTAGAATGATGATGACCCTGTATGGTGTCCCTATGTTAGCTTAAAATTTGACAGTGTAGCCTCCTTGCATATCATTTCTCAGAATAGTTTTTCCCCCATTTTAAGCAATAAATCAATTCTCTTATTAGTTCAAAAATCAATTGGAGGAAATCCCTGAAAGAACAAATAAGGACCACCTTTCAAAACTTAAATAATTTTGTCTTTGTTTGGTTTCCTATACCTCTCGTAACATTACAGTGTTTGATCTCCCACTTCTATCAATGCATACACCTCAACAAAATAAATATCACAAGGGTGGGAGTGTAGTCAATATTGGGCCTTCTGACATGCACCTATTTGATGCTGAGCCTCTAATTAGGGAGGTCTTTGAAAGGTTTGGTTGCTTATCTTTTTGTCAAAACATGCAGAGGGGACACCTTGAAGTAGCTAGGGAATTTGCTTTAAAATTTGATGGCACTAAGACCAAGGTAGGAACCCTTGAGTTGAAGGTATATGAGGCCACCATTGTAGTAGCCACTAAGATACCCAACACTGGTGAAAGGTGGTTCAAATATATGACTCTCAATGCAGCCTTTTCTAAGGATTTCCTCAAGCTAGATCATCAAAAATATAATTTGTCCAAGGGAGTGCCTAGGAGCCACTTGGTTGAGGGTTTTGAAAAAATGTTAAAAGTTGTCCAGAGGTATTTTACATGTGAGGGAAGATTCAACATGATATACCAGTATCACATTAGGCTCTTGATACACTTCACAGTAAAGGATTTGATGAATATCCCTTTCTATCTGTTTAGAAGTATGTGAAAAATGGTTGATAGGGTCCAAGCCAAATCCAAGGCTATGGAAACTAGTGTTTTCCACTAAGGTTTGATCAGGATGATTGTAATGGAAGAATTGAAAAAAATAAAACTCACTTGGGAACAATTCATTGCCTCTACAAATTTGCAACTATATTTAGCCTCTACACCTCAATCCAGGGTGTAGATCCCTTTTCTAGCTAGTAGTGTTTCCCAAGAAGAAACAAGCAAAAAGAGAAAGATAAAACATATTTCCCAAGACAAAGGAATTCCTAAGAAAGTTGAAGAAGAAGAGAGGGAAGTACATCACTCCCCACAAAAGGAACTTTCACCTCAGCTTGCACCTAAACTAGAGGAAGTTCCCTCATCATCCAAAACCACAGTGAAAAATAGGAGAAAATTGTATTTTCCTTCACCTATTGCAGTAGCTGAGACAAGAGTTAGGAGGCCTTTCACCAGATCATCAACCCATAAGGAAAACGTTGAAACAAAAGTCATATCCAAAGATTTTGTCCCAAATAAAGATAGGGGTAAAGGTGACACTATTGGGAAGCCTATTGAGGTCATGAACAAAGATTTTGTTCAGAAGAAAGACAAAGGTAAGGGTGAAAATACTAAGAAGGGTGTTGAAGTCATAAACATAACCACTCCCCTTGATAATCCCACTTTCAAGAGATTGATCAGAAAACTCAAGGATGGAAGGAAGGAAGTTGCCCATTTGAAGGGAGAAAGATTAACTGAGAGGAGGAATATGAGTGACCTCATGGACAGGTATAATGAAACCCTTGATCTTTCTAGGTTTACATCAAGAATATTATTTCCTCTCCATAGGAAACTTCAGACTTTTTACAGGAAAAACATAAGCATACAGTCCCGAAACAGAAAACTTAAAGAAGAATTGCATCCTTTCAAGGATGATCTATCCCAGAGGAATTTAAATGTTCTAGGCCAAGCTGCAATAAAGAGAAAATCCCCTACAATAGAAATAAATGTTGCTGCAATAGAGGGAAGTGCTTTTGCAACAAGGAGAAGTGCCAGATTGAGAAGATGAAATGGAACGAATGACATACCCATTTTTTTATGATGATCAACTTTTTCAGCTTGAAGTTTTGAGGGAAGTGCTATAATTTCACCTACTAAAGGAATCTACAGGATCATTATCCTCTTGCTAATACTTTTTGGGTTTTTGAGGTTCATTGCTTGAAACATAAAAAACACAGAGAATTTTGTAGCGCCTAACACTACAAAATCATCCACAAAAACTGTTTTGTAGATTCGCTACCGAAAGCACTGCGAAGTCACCTAGCCAAACATAAAGTAGTCATTTGCTACAAAAAGTTGTTGCAGAACAATTTTATAGGTAGGTGCTATGGAATATGCTACCAGTTGCGCTATGAAAAGATGCTATGAACTGACTGTTACAATCAATAGTTTTGAATTTGCTGCCTCTTCTTAGCTTTGATGATTTGGAAGGAACCAAGGATCAACAGGTGGCAAATGGAGCCCAAAAMAAAGTCTTGGAGGACACATAACACTTGAGGAGATGGGCCTAAGMAACAACAAATCATGTCATTTCTATMTTGTTAGGGTTGTTGCCAACATGCTCCATGTTTCTAGCAGTCTATTAGTTTCACTTGTACAAAAGTTAGATTAGTATTTTTTTGTGGAGAATCCTAGGMTAGAAAGGTCARCTCGCATATCAATATGTTGTTTTACTRTTTAGACTATAAATACATCAGAATAATGTTATGTTGGGTTTGAAAGGTTGAGTAGAGCTCCCTATTTTGTAATATTTTGACTAAACAGAGCTACACTCTAGTTTATGTATGAGATCTGAGATATTTTGATTAATAGAAATCAACTTATTTTCATTATCTTTCTTCTTCTTACTTTGAATTATCATTATTGGATGATCCTTATGAGATTTCATGGTTGTGTTATAATGGATGTTTTATTATACTATTGTTGTAAATGTTTTCCAGTGTTCGAAATTTAGTTCAAGATGTTCTTGTGACTTAGTTTTTCTTCACCTAGCTGCTAGAAGGCCCGATGCTTATAACAGACCTATCCAGTTTCCTCACCAAGTCTTCCATATACTCACATTTATCCTTAAAATCACTGACTGAAGTTAACCAAAACCTCATTTTCTTATGCATACTAGCCTTGATTTTCTGTGTTGAAACATTGATATGCTGAGTTTTGTCCATTTGACCCTCTATCATTAATCTACATTTACAAACCTATTTGATGGGTGCTGGGATTATCCTATTGCAATATAAGGGTGAATATCAGTGGTAAAATTCTTGGCATCATTTCCGGGGAGAGAAGTGTGAAGTGATCTTCCCTAGGAGAACGACATAGATCTAGCTCTTGATGGTAGACAAGAGAGGGACACAGAAGTTGACTGTAATCATCTACCTGGTGACTCCATGAAGAAAAAATCTAGTAGTGACTCCAAAATATTAAGATTTCAAATTCATTTACTTCTGTTTTGGCTTGTAGATTTGCACCACTTAACTTTTTTGTAGTTCCTGGTTTCCCACATCCAGTACCTCATATGTCAGAATGGGGATATTTTCTTCCTATCTTCAGAGAGAGGAAGGAGGATAATCCAACAGATCACCTCATCAAGTTTCATGAGTGCATGGATAAATTGGAATTACATCATTAACCTCTTTCATTTTTCACATAGGTGTTATGGATTGGGAGATTCGAAGGAATCTTTTAGCCCTTTCATGATTTCCTGTTTGAGACATGTTTTTGCGACACGTATTCTGACCAGTTGGAGATGAATTTCAAGAAACCTAGAGAGGGTTTTCTTTAAAACGGGATTATCTACAAAAACCGTACTCATATTTTACATAGTGGGTATGGTTTGATAATTACAAGTGTCATTTTGAAGCCTATTTTTCATAATTTCTCCTCCTGAAAAGAAGGAAATCAATTAAAACGTGTCATTCTCTATTTGTAACTATTTCTATTTTGGGAAATGGGTTGGAGTTCTAATTGGTGATATGGAAAGGACCTATAGTGCTATATATTTCATGTTACAAGAGTAGAGTGGGGTTGTATTCATGAGCCAAGAGAGGAGCAATTTTAGTTTCTCATTTGTAAGCCTGAGGGCCTGTTTGTGATGAAATTTTTTGCCATTAAAGAATTATGAGAGATGTTATATAATTGTATTGCTTGTTTTCAACTTATTTTTTATCTTCTTTCTTGAACATATTGTAGGTTTTGAGGATCATAACTTCCATTGATTGATGGATTCATGAACAACAGAGGATCTGTTGTAGCTTGCCCATTAAATCATTGTTCATTGTTTAAGAAAATATTTATCTATTGCAGATGGATCTATGTATAATGGATTTTTTTCCTCTTGTAATATTCACCATGCTTCTACTCATCATTATATATCTCTTTGAATGATATATAATTTGATTTCCTTTGATCTGTAGGATTTTATGACTCCATGCCCAATGGAATGCCTCTGCAGAGATTTTGTTTCCCTCTCCCTTTATTTCCTAGTCTTGCTGATCCACCTACTCAAACCATTTAATTAATTTATATTTTTATGGGTACTGGGATTTCACTTACAACAATCTAAGTCTGACTCTCAGTGCTAACAAAAGGCTTCACATGTGATGAAACCAAATAATATGATTTTATTATGTTCCTTCTTTCTTCTTTCCATTGATGATGATCCATCCATCTAAAATAAATTCTTTTCGATCATAATCCTTGTTGGGTAGTTGTTGCATAATTTTATTTCCCTTGATTCTATGTGTTTTCGTTGAATCTTCTCCAATTTGTAGTAGATGTTGGTCAATGATAATATCTTATTGTTGGCAGCCAATTCATTTTTTTAACTGCTCTTTAAAAAAGCTGCCTACACCCCTTGTGGTAGCAACGACAAATCATCGTCACATTGTGCTTCTAGACATTTGTTTCATTTTTGCGACAATTGCAATTTGGTTTCGATTTGATTTTCACAACTGAAAGTGTGAAAATACCTCTTTCATCGTTTGGACTGTAGTCGTCTTTTATTGATTTCTCCAAAAGACACTTGAACATTGGTTTATCATATGACTGCAAAAGATTTTTCAAGCTTATGTCCTTTAGCATACTCTTACCTTGATTGCGCATTTGGATCTGTTTGATTATTAAGCCTTTGAGCATGAAGATTTATTGGTTTTATTTTGATCTTATAAAGGTTATGATGGATTTGGTCTTATATGCTTTTATTCTTATTGCTATGGGCTCTTGACTCATTTATTATACGAGAAATTTTTGTTACAATGTTCTAAAAGCTTTGGAATATAAACATTTGATTGCACAAACGAATGCATTGGTAATTTATAAGGTCAATTTGAGAAATAGCAATGGCTTGAAGGCGCATTGATTAATCTTTATGGATTTCAGTTTTAAATCGATGTTGGATATATTGTTTTAAAAGTTGATATTACATTGAACGATCAATAGTTTCAAACTATGTATTGGCATGATTTAATTGACACGATGGATCGATGGTTAGTGTTGGATATTGTGTTGGATTGAACTGTACACTTGGCGCATGAGTATAACATATGGTGTTGGTTCTGTTTCGGGTGAATGGCATGTTAATATGATGATACATCTATTTGTTGGCCGATATGCATGGTATAAACGATTATGATTATAACAACACTGTACTCAGTCATTAATACAATGCGTGGTGGTGGTAATCCCACCACCTTCGCACGCATGCAGTTAATTCCGGTCTCTTCGAGCACTGAAGTTGTCAAACCCTATCGTTTTTGACTCTGTGCATTGTTTCGTTCAGTTCAAACCC
>JZKD02S1761015.1:0-34679 GCA_000966675.3 Picea glauca | reverse complement strand
ATAGTTTACACTATATCGTTAATTTTTATGATTTAGTGCATTTATTTTGTGAAATTGTAGTGAAACCTACACATAGAATCTAGCTAACAATAATGAACATGAAACTTACAAAGTTAAGAGAAGAAGAGAAGAAATGGAGAGAAAGAATGAAAGAATTTTATTCCACTCTAGTCCACACTCAAAGAGTGAATGATTTACAATAGATATAAGCTACATGCTCAAACTAATGTGCCATAGTACTCTTCTAGAGAGATGTAGGCATACACTAATAGAAAATTGAGTGAACTGCCACCTTGTTGGCATAGGGGCAGAACCAGGGTTCAATGCTTCAACAACTCACCAACAAAACATTAACTACCGGCCCTTTCGGCAACACCTGCGAAGCAGATGAAGTCTCACCCGAGGTAGAGGTAGGGGTGGTTGAAAAACTCAAATGTTTGTAACCTAGCTGGGACACAGATCTGTGATTCTACCACTCTAACAGAGCACTTACCAGTTAGCATTCATCAATATTTAACCCTTATTCACATCACAGATTCAATCCCTAATTGCATAACAACGCAGTAACCAGATCTAAAACATCTAATCACTTATCATATGGAAAGAGATCAGATCTAGCATTCGTTTGCATCACTAAGCATTTAATCTATCATACCGAATTCATCTAAACATTCATTACTACACTAAGATTAAATTATATGAACGATATAAAAACCATAATGCACAAAGAAATCATAAAAAAGGATACACATGGTTCACCCCAGCGTGGGGGTATGTCCACCAACTCGTCTCTTATTTATTATCTTCTCTCAATCTTCTACAAGCATAGAGACACAGGAACCCACTCCTCATAGGACATGAGATCTGCACCCACCTCACTAGATCCTCCTTCCTCGAGCTAGGTTTAAGCGCAAATCCCTCTTACAATCACTTGCACTTAGCTCTGCAAGTCTTGACACATAGTATGCACAAAGCCTCTAGCTTCGCACTAAACTGATTCTACTAGGTCTCTTCACTTAGCACACTGGCCCCTCTTACATCACCTATCTTTCTATTTATACATTACAAAATTGGCCTAAACATAGGTAAACCCATGGGCCGATATCCCATACCTATTACATAAACCCTAATCCTAAAACCTCCCTAAGAAGGGGTCAAGATCCTGCGATCTCTTCTTTGACTTGCGCTCCGCCTTCAACCATCCTATCGAAGTCCCAAAAGAGGTCAAACATGACCAAGGTTCTCCAAAACTTGGTCGAGGGCCAACAGGCCCCCAACAGTCACTTGTGACTCGTCCCAAGTCACTCTGCTATGGGTAACTCTGCCTCAAACGCCTCAAGCTTAGCTCGAGTTGTTTCGACCTGCTACTTTTCCAGGGCCTCCTGCTTGATGAACTCCTAAATAACTGCCTTGGTCATAGGTCCTTCCAAGCGTTGTTCGACTGCAGTGACTACTTGTATACCCTTTAGGAGATACGCAGTGATGACTTTGTAGTCGAAGTCCCTTGGGACACTGTCACAACTCACCACACCGACCAAGGGTGAGATGTAGTCAGGCATGATGGATGGGCTTAACTTTTCATTCACCAGTTCATCATGATGCTTGGTTATTTTCTCGATCGCAACTCAGAATGGTCCAAATCCATGAGCAGTTGATGGGGAGGCTTGCACTCCTCTCATTGATGAGGCTTGTATGCCTATAGACATCACCTTATCGGCCACGAGGTCTATTAGAATCTCTTCGACGGATTTTTCTGCTGCGTTGATTTCGTCTGACATGCACACTCGAGATATGATATCTCAGGTCGGCGAAAAATACTCAATGTAACAGAATGGATGGAGAGGTCTCCATGATCACTGTGTCATATTCATCTTTTCAACTTTTGCAATCATTCTAGGGAAATCCAAAACTCCATGGTCCATAGATTTACAACAAAGATAACTAGGACCTCTACCACGACATTCCATAGCAAGATGTATCGGTCTTCTGCAACTATAGCAAAGAGTTAATCCTCTCTTTCTTTTAAATGATCCTGAACCTTTCCTGTACTGCGCACTCGAATCACATTAACTAACCTGCAAAAAATGATTTCTAGGATCCTGCATTCATTTGTTAGTCCAAAAATTCTTTCTCTGCATAGGGATAATATATATTTCACTAGTTCTATAAGATCTACTCATATCAAATCTTCTTTCTTCTAATCGTACCCTAGTTTTCAAACTAGGACAAAATTTATCAAACATACCTAGATTCATTCTTTTGAAACAAAAATTTTCACTTATCTTGTCTTTATCAGAGCACAAATCTTTAAGATCTTACCTCTTTTCTTCAGATCAGACTTATCTTCTTAGCACAGATCTTCGCAAGTTAAGTAGACTACTATGCACTAAAGTAGCAGATCTATGCACAAAGATTTCTCTTTTCTTTAGTTCTCAGCAATCACAGTTTCAAGTCTCGACAACAGAACCATTTGTTGGCACAGGGGAAGACCCAAGGTTCAACACTTCAACAATGCACCAACAAAACCCTAACTACCGACCCTTTTGGCAACACCTGCAAAGAAAATGAAGTCTCACTCGAGGTAGAGGAAGGGGTGGTTGCAGGACTCAAATGTCTACAACCTAGCTGGGACATAGATATGTGATTACACCACTCTAACAAAACACTTATCAGTTATCATTCATCATTATTTAATCCTTATTTACATCGCATATTCAAGCCCTAATTACATAGAAACGTAGTAACCAGATCTAACACATCTAAGCACTTAGCATATGGAAAGAGATCATATCTAGCATTCGTTCACATCACTAAGCATTTAATCTATCATACCGGATTCATCTAAACATTCATTACTGCACTAAGCTTAAATTATATGAATGATATAACAACCATAATGCACAAATCAACCATATCATCGGATATAAATGGTTCACCCCAGCGTGGGGATACGTCCACCAACTCTTCTCTTCTTTATTATCTTCTCTCAATCTTCTACAAGAACAAAGCCACAAAAACCCACTCCTCATAATACAGGAGATCTGCGCGCACCTCGCCAGATCCTCCTTCCCCGAGCTAGGTTTAAGCACAAATATCTCTTACAATCACTTTCACTTAGCTCTGCAAGTCTTAACACATAGTATGCACAAATCCTCTAGCTTCGCACTAAGCTGATTCTACTATGTCTCTTCACTTCACACACTGGCCCCTCTTACATTGCCTAGATTTATATTTATACATTACAAAATGGGCCTAAACATGGGTAAACCCATGGGCTAACATCCCATACTCGTTACATAAACCCTAATCCCAAAACCGCCCTAAAAAGGGGCCAAGATCCCACAATCTCCACTTCGACTTGCGCTTTGCCTTCGACCAGCCTGTCGAAGTCCCAAAAGAGGTCAAACATGACCAAGGTTCTCCAAAACTTGGTCGAGGGCCAACACATCTAGTCCTATTTAACTAGCCATGCAATAATCAATTAACTAGTCTAGACAAGTGGAGTGGAGAGAATCTCAAGTATGCACATATGTTGCAGCTTTCTCACCTCATGCATGTCAAGTGTGCCCTCTTGATGATGATCCCAAGGTGATGAAGATGTAAATGTATGAACATATCTGATGAAATGAATGCACCAATGAGATGTCAGTATCTATCCACTTGCTCCAATTGGAAGGAAGAAGATCAAAATTTCCTTCATTCATGGTCGTTTTCCAATATGGATTCTCTTCAGCCTCTGCATAGGCCTAAGGTTCAGATTCCATAACCATGTAGCAATGCATGGAAATTATTGGTTCTGTGGCTATGAGAGTATGTAGATCCCCCTCAAATTGGGATCGTTCCCTTCTAGGATCAATAGGATCATCAACAATATCATCAACTACTAACAGGATGAATTGTGCCCATTTGGGTCTTGGTTCTAGATCGACACTTGAATTCTCATGTATTTCATAATCTAATTTGGAAATCATTTCTAAGTGGAAGAGTGCGTCATCTTTAAATCCACTTTAGAAGGAAGCCAAGAAGCTTATTCTTCCGGTGGCTTTTCTACGGGCTTTGCGTTAGCATTCTTCGGCATACATTCTTCATACTTTTCCTTTATCCCAAATAGGACCTTCAATTTGGTCCATACTTCATATGGAGTTAAGAGTGATGCAACATGGAATTGTATTTCAGAAGAAATAGACAAAAAGATAAGTTCGAAAGGAATATTTTGTCTATTGAGAAAATTATATTTCCCATCGACGGAAGTGGGATATGTTTTGTTGTCATAGTTATTTGATACAAGCCTCTACTTCTAAGAAGAAGAAGAATCTTTGGCTTCCATTCGAGGTAGTTGTATGGCATAAGAAATGTTGGTGGTGGAAATTCCATTCTTTGCATTTGCTTCAATCTTATGTACTTGCAAATGATTTTTTGTGAACCTTCTTCTTAGCACTTGTGGGCTTTGATATCATGTGAAATTGTACTAAACCCTGCATAAAGAATCTAGCTAGCAACAATGAACATGAAACTTGCAAAGTTGAGAGAAGAAGAGAATAGTTGGAGATAAAGAATGAAAGAATTGCATTCCACTCTAATCCAGACTCAAAGTGTGAACAATTTACAATAGATATAAGTTACATGCTCAAACTAATACATCATAGTATTCTTCTAGAGAGATGTAGACATACACTGACAAAAACTTAAGTGAACTACCACCTAGTCCTAATTAACCGACCATGCAGTCATCAATTAACTAGTCTAGACGAGTGGAGTGGACATAAACTCATGCACGCACATGTGGTGCACCCTCCTCGCCTCATGTATTTAAAGTGCGCCCTCATGGTGATGATCCCAAGGTGAGTGCACCCTCTTGGTGATGATCCCAAGGTGAGCATGCAACACTTGATGATAATATTGAAGTTGTCATGCAAGACTTCACTCCACTAGTCTCACTGACATACAACTGAGTAATGAATGAAGAGGAGGTGGCACCCTCATCTAGGGGAGAATATTCTCATTCAAGGGATAATATTCTCATCCAGGGGAAGATTATCTCAAACCGGATCCTCAACATACACTAATGAACTTAGGAAGACAAATACTAAGTGGGTGTGTAATATCTCCAATAGATTTGGGAGATACTACACTTCAAAATGAACAAGTTGTATTTATTTAAATAATTATTCTGTGAATGTGTCAATAATCCTATGGTAAAAGTGAGTGTGAAATACTTTAAATATTAAAATTTAACATGGAATGAATTATAATTAAAAATAGGAAAAACACACTTGAAATAATAAAGAAAAACAAAATGAATCTTATTAAAATGTGAATATAATAAGATGCAAATATACTACTGTGGGAATGAAGTAAATTGGCCTGCATTGATATCGTACTGTTCAGATCTCACTAAAATATATATATATTTTGAGACTGACAACCGTGGACTTCGCCTTGAACATAATATTTATTAGTGCTGGAATTTGACTTAGGCAAGGCCACGGTCGGTTGACGGCGGCTTCGAAGAATATGATATTTGGCCAGATTTGAAGGTTCAAAGTGGATTATTAAATTCAAGGTGGATTTCAAGGTATCGTAATCAGCGATCGGGAATTCAGGCTGTTACTGTCATGAGTTAAGTAAGCTAAAGTTTGACTAAATCCTTCATATTTTAGTGCCAATTTAAAGTGGCCTGAGATGAATCAAACAAGTCAACAAATTTCAAGTATTTTCTTTCAGCTGGGTCGGTTACATATTAAAAAAAAAATTAGAATACCCTGTCCATTCCAAAGTTATTATGACCTAGCGTTGACAAACTGCTGTTCAAGGCTGTTTTCCAACACAGTAGTTTTGGTACTGTGAATTTCCAGTCACTAAAGTATATTTTAATGAAATAGTAGGTCCCAAATCTTATAGTGGACAATATTTTGGCGGTCTTCAAGGATTTTATCGAGACAATTAGGTATACAATTTTGTTTTTTCTACAACGAATTGACTAAAATTTTGCCCTATTACCTCTAATGCTCTGGTTTAGATTTCAACCACCAGTTAGATGACGAGGCGGTGGATATCATGTATAAAGACTGGTTTCAAACTCTGATATCGTGTATAAAGATTGTGCGGACCTGATAGTAATAAGGTAAAATTTAGATTTTACTTTCAGATGAATTTTAATTAAAATTTTTAATATAAATTGGATTAATCTTTAATATTTCTACAAGAATTTTATATTTTGTCAATTACATAGTAATTCATGGAAATCAGAATTTTTTCAATTGAATTTTTTCAATTATAAAGTAGTTCAATTTTGTCAATTACATAGTAATTTATGGAAATTAGAATTTTATTGAAAATTCAAAAAAATAAAAAAAATCAACCAAGTTTCATTAATATTAATAACATACTCATAACATCTATAGTGAAATAATGGAATTTATAGCCAAGCATGGGAAACTAAGAGAGAAGAAAGTACCCTTATGTGTAGTTAAGGCTCCAAGCCCACCACCCTCAAACTATCATTAATCTCAAACAAAAACATATTATTCTAACAACAATACATTATGCAAACCTATAGTTGTAGACCTCAAACTCAATAACGATACATTATGCAAACCTATAGCTTCAAACCTCAAAACTACTACAAGTTGTAGGATAGAGAAAACATTATACAAACCTATAGTTGTAGAGCTCAAACTCAAATAATGACACATTATGAAAACACATAATTGTGAACCTCAGAACTACTCCGAATGTACGATGGAGAATCATAAAAGAAGGAAACCCCACCTCGAAAATTAAAATAAAATAAACCTTATGAATCCCCTGGGTTCCCCTTCTTATCACCTTAATAAAATAATAAATAGTGCATGCACTTTGTGAAGTGGGCCATGCAAATTCTTTTAATTTATGTTTCCTAAAATGCCAAAAATGGATTCCTTTAAATTAACTTAATTATATTTCTATAAATATCATGCATGCGCCTTAGACAAAATCTTGTCTAACTATCCACCTAAATGCACTTGTTAATCCCTATAATGCCATGACACCATACCACACAATAATTCCATTATATGTGCACCCTCTAACTATCCACCTAAATGCACTTGTTAATCCCTATAATGCCATGGCACCATACCACACAATAATTCCATTATATGTGCACCCAACAACATAGAAGACATGTAAATCAAGCCTAGCATAAAGTATAACATTATCTTTACTTTCATGACATGTATTATGAAATATGAAGGTTCACTAGTGAAGGGTTGAGAGTTGCCTCATAGTCTTGTCCCCAACCCATGTGGAAAATGTTACAAACCCTTTCATGATCATGAGCTCTCAAAAAGGTATAGTGGAACTAATGAGCTTAGTGTAGAGAACCAAAACAAGCCCACAATATTTCATCTCATGGTACATGCCATCACATCAGTTGACCATCGACCATCACTATTAGCATAATGAAAATCAAATCAATAGCATTCTAACTAGTCAACTCCTTAAAAACTTCATTTCATACCTATATAAAGCATGACAATATAGCATCCCTACATCAATTCATTGTATTTACTAATTTAATTACTTTGGTTGTTCACACTATGTCCTGAAACTAACAATTAAGTCACATATTTTCCTTTGACACATGTTTATATACATTTATAATAATTAAGTCACATCCTTTCCTTTGACATGTGTTTATATACATTTATAGTAATTAAGTCACATCCTTGACACATGTTTATATACATTTATAATAGGAATTCAGAAAGGCATAATATCTATGAATTTAAACTAAAACAAAAAAGTCAAGAACAAAGTTAGTTAATCGATTCTACTTATACTAAATTCATAGCTCATTAATTAAGCATGGGTAGATAGATTGGGTCACTACAACAAACTATAACAATGCTTCTCCTTACTAGCATACACTCTCAACACCAACCTAAGTATATCATACTATTGCCACAGGGGAAGACCCAGGGTTCAATGCTTCAACAGAGCACCAAAAAAACCTTAACTATCGACCCCTTCGGCAACACCTGTGAACCAGAGGAAGTCTCACCCAAGGTAGAGGCAAGGGGGGTTGTAGGACTCAGGTGTCTACAATCAAGCTAAGACACAGATCTGTGATTACAACACTTGACAAAGCACTTAGCCAATAACATGCGTTAGTTCTTGAACTTTATCCACATCGCAGGTTAAACCCTTATTACAGATTAGTGCAATAGTAATCAAGATTAAGCACATCCAATCATTTAGCACATAGCATCAACTCATATCTAGCATTCATTCACATCATTAAGCAATAAGAAACAACATCAGATGCATTCATTATATGTTATAGCAACAACACTAAGAAAATAAGAATATAAACAACATTGACAACATCGCATAAAGCACATCAACACATGATATACATGGTTCACCCTAGTGTAGGGCTACGTCCACCAAATATTATTCTTCTTTATTAGTATTCGATCTCCTTACATTCGTTTTTCCTTGTGCACGAAGCTAGAGAGCTCAGCTTCGCACTGTAAAAGTGATATGTGCACAATGCACTAGATCCACCTTCCTCAAAATCAGGTCAAGGCACAGAGCCAACTCCTTGATATCACAAATCCTTACACAGTCTGTCTGCACAAAGACTCTTACAATCACTTTCACTTAGCTCTGCAAGTATCAACACACAGTATGCACAAAAGCCAACAACTTCTCTTCGCACTTAGCAACCTTTACATATTCTTGCATAAAGCCAACTTAGACAAGTTAGAACCTTTACTTACATCGCTTAGCTATCTATTTATACATTACAAAATGGCCTAAACATGAGAAAACCCATGGGTCGACATCCCATAACCATTACATAAACCCTAAAAATCCCAAAAATCCCGCAAAACAAGTGAGATCCTGCGATCTCAGCTTTGCCTGGGCACTCCATCTTCGACCAGCTTGTCGAAGTCCCAAAAGCATGATCAATGTTTCCTCAAAACTTGTTCAAGGGCCAACAGGCATCCAACACTCACCCGTGACTCATCTTGAGTCACTCAAATCCAATCAACACTACTTTGAAGGCCTTGATCTTAGCTCGAGTTGTCTCGACTTGCTTCTTTTCCAGAGCCTCCTGCTCGACGAACTCCTGAATTACTTTCTCAGTGACAGGCCCTTCCAGGAGTTGCTCCACTGTTGTAACTACTTGTTCCAGCTGTGAACCTTTTCCTTCAATCTCTTAAAAAATCGTGTAGGCTTCATCCTACACCAGCTAGAGCCTATGTGTAACCTCCATAACTTTGATCTGGATGGCAGTGACCTGCTATTGGACTGCATGTTGTTCATGTGATATTTTCATCTTCTTGACTGCAGTAAGAAGCTTCATTTGTGCTTGCACAGTGAACGCTTGTCTCTTCTCCTCCTGCAGTTGTGCCTCTGGTTTCCTTAGCTCTAGATCTTCTACAAGGTGCACATAGGTCCACGCACTTCGATCACTTAATTGTTTACACTCTAAGGCCAATGCCCTGATTATTTCTACTACATTCCTAACAGCTTCTTCCCTCTGATCATACACTTCTTGTGGAGTGCTCGATACTGCTTGGATCTCTAGGTCCATTACCCTTGCTTGAAGTTGTTGAGTGGCCTCAGCGAGCTTCCCTACTTGCATCTCAATAGACTCTTCTTTCTCTTATGCCAAGCCCAACACAAAGTAAAGTTCTCTAGTTACTTCCTCTTTGATCACAATCTTCTCTATGAGCAGTTGGTCTTTTTCTTTCTGCATCCTCTCTTTATCTTCATCAAACATTGCCCTAATTTCATCTTTTTCTTGATGCACAACTCGAAGTTTCTCTAAGGCCTCCTCCTTTTCTTGCTTCATGGATTTGGTGGCTTGTTCCTTTTCTTCTTGGAATCGATGAAGTCAAGCCTCGGTTGCATCTACTAATTTTCATACTTGAGAGGGTTCATCCCCCAATTCTACAATCTTCGACGACGAAGGCATAGTAGGCACTGCGCGGCTCGAATGGATGGCTTGTTGTATATCTCTGAGATCCTTATCTATTCTATCATACAGTGTTTCTTGCTTCTCTTCATGTCTCTGCAGGATATCTACTAAAGAATCTACTATGACTGCGATGATGAGATCTACATCGTCCATTGTGAGCACATTCTTTGACTGAGGATTTTTGGCTTGGGTCTTCTTCCGTGTTGAGGGTTTCTGCGAAGAAACCTTCCTTTTCTTCGATGTCTCAACCTCTGTAAGGGGATCCTTTGGTGGTGTTACTTCACCTTTATCTTGCTTGTCTTCTTCTTTCCCTCCCTCCTCTTGGTTCACTTCGCCTCCTCCTCCTCTTGCAAGTGAATCAGGTCTACTCTCTTCTGAGGTGTTGTCCTTATCATCACTGTCTATGTTCTGCACTTCCTCCTTTTCATTTTTCTTCTTTTTATTTATGCTTCTTTGTCCATCGTACTTAGTATGGGTGACTAAGGGACTTCCAATGATGTTGGGGTGGGAGAGTTCTTCGTCTTCGACTGGTACAAGGAATTCGGCTGGTCATTCTTTGGTTATCTCCTCCATATCTTTGGCATTCAACTTATAATAACACTACAACTCCTCCTTACTTTCATCCCTACGCGCAGTGATGTAGGTGAAGTGTCAGTCTGCGTGGAACTTCGCTAGAAGCCTATATTTATGCAACGTATTAGAGGTCATCTGTGGGAATGATTCAATGGAATGCTTCAGTTGTAGGTAGTAAGCGTGGAACACCGCATTTGATTTCCACTGCTTCGCCATATCACTCGTGTACCACAAGGTGGAGAACCTTGCAACCAACGTTTCTGATGGATCAACTTCAGGGAATGTCGCTCCTTCTGGCATTTTTCAAGTGAAAAATGTGATCAGTACCAATATCCAACTAAAGTGAAACTAATACCCTTGATCTTGCACTTCACAGAATTCCTTTTCTATCTCGTTGACGAGGTAGCTCTCCCAATTCATCTACATTCCTTCTATGCATTTCTCTGTGAGTTCCACTACAAACCCTGTCACTTGTGTCGACCGGTTCTTTCCAACGAGCTTTCCAACGATTAGTTGGAAAGCAAGGTGCATTGCGTCATCCTGGATGGAGGCTACCTTGTAGCCTCTCTTTCCCTTCTCTACATCGCCATAGTCTTCTTTTATACATTGGGCCAAGGAGTGATCTGTAGCCTTCCCTGGGTAGAACTGTTGAGGGTCTAGTCCCTACATGCCCAGTCTTGTAATGAGATGGATTATCACTGGATCCACAGTGATGCACCTATCAAGTCATAGATACCCTCCATGGTAGCATGACAGGAGGAGTTTAACACAAGCGTTAACCTCCTAATGACAGCCGAAGTGGAGGATCTTCATTATGTTTAGGATCGTGGATCACGCGAGCTCCTTAATCCATGGCTAGGAGACTATCTTGGGATTCTTCCCACTCGTCTTCATCAAATACCTATGTGGAGCGAGCATTGCATAGTTCTTCCAGTATTCGAGGTTGAAGTCATTGTTCTTCAATGCTGGGATGTGTCCTAAATGGGGTCCAACTGCACGTATCCCCTTCGGGAGGTACGCAGTGATCAACGTGTACTCGAAATCACACAGGATGTTGTTGTGGTTAAACACGCCATCTAGAGGCAAGATGTACTCCGTCAAGACCGACGAGATCTGATTCGCATTAGCCAGATCATCACGGTGCTTTCTTCTCTTCTCAGCAGTGCGGCCAGAACGTCGTCCAATCGATGGGGATGCTTGTAATTCGTCAGTTGACGATTCCTATATTCCTACATACATGACTTTCACAGTCATGAGGTCTACAAGAATCTCCTCCATAGACTTCTCGAATGCACTACGCTCCCCCGACATTAACACTTTGTAATAAAATAAATCGGGTAGGCGAACGGACAAGTAAGGTAATCAATTGAATGGAGAGGTCTAGAAAGCACAACGTGATATGCAATCGATTCTCTGTTCACTCAGATATCTTGGTTTAAAAAAATTTGTCTCGACGCAGTGTCCGACGAGTTAAATAGGCAAGCGTCATAAAGGATCCCTCCAATAGGTAGGAATACATCCATAAATGCGCATCCATCCGTTATGGAACAGTATCAATGGTCCAATGACGATCTTTCTATCAATAACTACGTTTTTATTCGTTATGGAGCGTCATTCTAACAGTCGGGGTGCCTTCAACAATCATATTGCTTCGTCGTGGAAAAGTACCATTTTGCATTGTTTTGCTATTTTGGCGAGGTTCAACTTCTACAGATCTGTCTCCTGTGAAGTCTTCTCTAGAACTTCCCGTAGTTTTTTTAACTTTTCTTTCTTCTTATTGAGCTTTCTTGCCTTCTTTCCTGTGATCTGAGTCTCTGGGTTCCTCTTTACATTCTTATTCTTACTTTTTCTTAGCCTAGTAGCTTTGCACTCCTGATGTTCATCCAAAGGGTGAAAAGGTAGTACTTCTTCTCTTATTAACTCTAGGGTAGGTACTTTTCTTTCTTGCATGGATAGGTCCTTCAAACCTTCCTGTGTTCTTTCAACTTCAACAGCTACTTCTCTTACCCTATATTTCTTCGACTTATCCTCTTGTTCTTCTATTAGGCGCTCTATTTTCTAGCTATGAAGTCCCTTAATTATTGTTTTTTCTATTCTGTAGCTTCCTCCTCTACTTTCCTTCTGATCTGATCATTTTAAATCCAAGTATTTCCTAACAAAAGTGAAAAGGGGGCACTGCTCTCAACGAACTTAATGACTTTAAATTCTTCTTCAGTCAATGTTCCATGGGCTATCATAGCAGGCTTTCCCAAAATTTCCCAAGTGCTTTCTGGCATAATATTCACATGTGTTTCTTCATCTAATACACAGTCTATGTCGAAGTCTCCTATTCTTGTTTCTATGCACTACTTTTCTTTCAAGATCTCTGGTAAACTAACGTCTCTATGATCATTTAGTGTTTCTTTTAACTATAATAATATAGTCTCTGATTCTTTCTGGTTCTCTAACATATCCTTAGCCTCTTGAATTTCTTGATATTTTTCTTGTCTCAGGTTCATATTTTCAACTTTAGAAATCATTCTTGGGAAATCCTCAACCTCATGACCAATATATTTACAACAAAGACAAATAGGACCTATACCAGGTCATTCCTTAGCAAGATGTCCCAGTCTTCTGCAATTATAAAACAATGTCAATCCTCTCTTTCTTTTAAACGATCCCCAACCTTTCATGTACTGTACACTGGGATCACCATATTGGACCTACAATCTACAAAAAATCTTTCTAGGTTCCTGCATCAACTTGTTAGTCCAAAAATTCTTTCTATGCATAGGAATAACATATCTTTCATTATCTCTATAAAATTTATTCGGATCAACTCTTTCTTTTGGTTGTGCCCTAGTTTTCAGAATAGGACAAAATCTATCAAACATACCTAGATTCATACCTTTGAAGCAAAAATTTCCACTTATCTTACCTTTATCAGAGCACAAAGCTTTAAGATCTTACCTCTTTTCTTCAGATCAAATTTCTTTCTTAGCATAGAGCTTTGCAAGTCAAGTAGAATAATGTGCACTACAACAACATATCTATGCACAGATCTTTCTCTTTTATTCATTCCCCCGCAATCACAATTTTAGGTCATGGCAACAAAACCATTTGTTGGCATAGGGAAAATCCAGGGTTCAATGTTTCAACAACGCACCAACAAAACCCTAACCACTGGCCCTTTCAGCAACACCTGCGAAGCAGATGAAGTCTCACCCGAGGTAGAGGCAGGGGGGTTGTAGGACTCAAGTATCTACAACCAAGATAGGAAACAGATCTATGATTACAACACTTGACAGAGAGCTTAGCCAATAACATGCATTAGTTCTTGAACTTTATCCACATCGTAGGTTAAACCCTTATTATAGATTAGCGCAGTAGTAATCAAGATTAAGCACATCCAATCATTTAGCACATAGCATCAACTCAGATCTAGCATTCATTCACATCATTAATCACTAATCAACAACATCAAATGCATTCATTATATGTTATAACAACAACACTAAGCACATAAGAATTTAAACAACATCGACAACATTGCACAAAGCACATCAACACAGGATATACGTGGTTCACCCCAGTGTGGGGCTACGTCCACCAACTCTTCTTATTCTTTATTAGTCTTCAATCTCCTTAAATTTGTCTTCCCTTGTGCACAAAGCCACAGAGCTCAGCTTCGCACTGGACAGGTGATCTTCACACAATGCACTAGATCCACCTTCCTCAAAATCAGGTCAAGGCACAAAGCCAACTCCTTGATAGCACAAAGCCTTACACAATCTGTCTTCAAAAAGCCTCTTAAAATCACTTGCACTTAGTTCTGCAAGTCTCAACACACAGTATGCACAAAAGCCAACAACTGCTCTTCGCACTTAGCTACCTTTACATATTCTTCCATGAAGCCAACTTAGACAGGTTAGAACCTTTACTTACATCGCTTAGCTATATATTTATACATTACAAAAAGGCCTAAACATGGGTAAACCCATGGGATGACATCCCATACCCATTACATAAACCCTAAAAATCCCAAAAATACCTCAAAACAAGTGAGATCCCGCGATCTCAGCTTCGCCTGGGCGCTCCAGCTTAGACCAGCCTGTCGAAGTCCCAAAAAAACGACCAATGTTTCCTCAAAACTTGGTCGAGGGCCAACATATTTCCCTTTGACACATGTTTATATACATTTATAATAATTAATTCACATCCTTTCCTTTGACACATGTTTATATACATTTATGATAATTAAGTCACATCCTTGACACATGTTTATATACATTTATAATAAGAATTCAGAAAGACATATTATCAATGAATCTAAACTAAAACAAAAAAGTCAAGAACAAAGTTAGTTAATCGATTCTACTTATGCTAAATTCATATCTCATTAATTAAGCATGGGTAGATATATTGGGTCATTACAACAAACTACAACAATGCTTCTCCTTACCAACATACACTCTCAACACCAACCGAAATATATCATACCAATACTCAAATGAATGAATCCATGGTTTTCCTAAAAGTTAAAGTATCCATCCCTAAGGATTGCTTGAGTAATATGTTCCAACCCATAAGCTTAGAAAATTAGCACGTAAGAAAAAATAACAAGAAGGATTTGGAGCTAGACACTTGGAATGAATATTTAAATATTATTTTACTAACCACCCCCTATTTCCCACTCATTTCTTCATTGTCCCCATGGTGTTCCTAGGAAGTTATCACCTCTAAGTGAACCTATTTAATGGTTTATTATTTATATTATTAATCCAATAATAATCAAATGATTAACTTACCACATATACACCATACATTTACGCCATATGGGTGTATGCTCATAGGGGATATTACATTCCTCCATATTAGTTTTCTCATCAAGGAGAGCCCGAAGAATGGTTGAATAACCCTTCCTTGAACATAGTATTCATATAAGTGTGGATATTATGGAATTATCAATACACTCTTCCTTGAGCATAATATTCTTATCAAGAGGGAGCTCAAGGAAGAGTCATTCAACCCTTCCTCTATATTAGTTTTTCCATCAAAATGATCTTAGGGAAGGGTTAGTCGACCCTTCCTCAAGCATAGTATTTCATTGATAGGAATCCCTGGGAAGAGTCAACCAACCTTTCTGAGAGAAGGATATTCTCATCAAGGAGGAGCTTAGGGAAGGGTTTATTGACCCTTTCTCAATCTTAATATTGTTGTTGAGGGGGAGCTTGATGAAGGGTTAGCTCACCCTTTCTCAAACATAGTATTTTCATTGAGATGGAGCTCAGGGAAAGGTCAACTGACCCTTCCTTAAGAATTATATTCTCATTGATGGGGATCCCAAATAAAGGTTCACTAACCATTCTTTTAGCACATTATTCTCATTGATGGGGATCCCAAAGAAGGGTTCACTAACCTTTTTTAAGCCAACCCTAACCCTTTTTCTACCTTAGTATTCTTATAGATGAGTGTCTAAGGGAAAGGTTGGCCAACCCTTCCTTGACCATAATATTCTTATTGAGGTATAGCCTTAGGAAATATCAACCAACCATTCTTTGAGAATAATATTTTTTCTGAGGGAGAGCTCAATGAAGGGCCAGCTAATCATTCCTTTAACATAGTATTCTCATCAAGGGGGAGCCTATGGAAGGGTTAGTCAAACCTTCCTTGAGTATAGAATTATCATGAAGGGGGAGGCTAGGGAAGGGTTAGTATACCCTTCCTCAAGAATAGTATTTTTATCGAGGGGGAGTCAAGGGAAGTGTCAATAGACCCTTCCTCGATAATAGTATACATGTCAAAGGGGATTCTAGGAAAAGGTCATCTAAATGTTCCTTGGTTATATTATTCTTATCAAAAGGGAGCTTAGGGAAGTGTCAATTGACCCTTCATTGAGCATAGTATTCTTGTTAATGGGGATCATGTGAAAGGGTCAACCAACCCTTCCTCTACCTTAGTATTCTCATCAAGGGAACCCTAAGAAATGGTTGGCTCACCCTTCCTCCAACTTAGTATTCTCATCAAAAGGGAGTCCAAGGAAGGGTCAATCAATTCTTCCTAAAGAATAGTATTTGTGTCATTAGGTGTCCAAATAAGGGTTATCCAACCCTTCCTCAAGTTTAATACTCATGTAGAGGGGAATCTTTGTGAAGTGTTAATATATCCTTCTTCAAGATTAGATTCAAATTTTGGAGCATCTAGGAGAACAATTGGTCGACGCTTCCTGAAACATAGTATTCTCATCAAGGGGGAGCCCTTGGAAAGGTAAATTAACCCTTCTTGAAGCATAGTATCTACATCTAGGGGAGCCTAGGAAAAGTTTAAGGTAACTCTTTCTAAATCCTAGTATTCACATCAAGGGTATTGATCTTGAATAAGGAACTATCAATCGTTCCTGGAGCATACTATTAGGATAGAGGGTGAACCCAGGGAATGGATAGGAAATCCTTCCTCAAGAATACTATTCTCATATATGGGGAGCCTAGGGAATGAATGGTCGATCTTTCCTCAAACATAATATTGTTATGATCCAACTCCTTAAAAATGATAAAAAGTCAATGAATACAATCCACTTCGAGGAGGAAACCTCTTTTGACAATATGTCCAATTCATAATACAATATGAGATGAGATAAGTTGATCCTAAGACTAGGTATCCTTGGTGTGTGTGTGTGTGTGAGAGAGAGAGAGAGAGACGGAGATATACAAAGGGTGCAATTATAATGAAAGGGTACAATGAAAAGTTCTATCCTACCTACTAATATAACACTAGAAATGTAATAACTCGATATATAGGGATTTATAAGGGGTTTTATGCTTAATATTGGGATTTTTCTAGGGACTAACATGCACCTCCCCTTCAAACAAGTGTTGTCCTCAACACTTCACAACTATATGTGTGTTTTCATGAAGACATCATCTTCCCATGTCACCTCTTCCACTAGTAGGTTCTTCCATTTTACAAGGTACTCGATAATTTCTCAATTTCACAACTTATTGATCCTTTTTTCAAGGATTGTTTATGGTTCTAGTATGATTTTCCCTTGTCCTTTAATCTATGATAAAATAGTTTTCACTGGGATCTTGTCACTGATTATCTTATTTAAGAAAGAAACATGGAAGACTGGATGTACACTTCTTGGTTGTAGATGAATAGCATGGGTATGATCTTGAGTAGGTGGAAGACCCTTAGGAATATATCCAAATACCTTGGAATGATTGTTGATAACTTTTTGGAGATCCACTGGAGAAGAGGATATAGATGTTTGAGAATTTAGTGAGCACACTTGTGAAATTACACCATGGTGTCCCTTTTTGAGTAATTTTGTCATGTTTTTAGATATTATCACTTTAGAGGGTTTCCCTTGCATACCTTTAAGCTCAATTTCCTTTCCTTCTGAGTAAAATCGCATGAAAAGATCTCAAAAATTAAGGGCCATTGTTCTCAATGATTGTAACCATTGGACCCCTAATACAACATCAACACCACCCATTTGGATGGAAATCATGGGACTATCAAATAAATAATCCCTCATATTGATCTTAATACAATGGCACTTCCCAAAACAATTTATGGTACCACCATCTACAATCATTACATGAAACTCTAGTGCTAGATATACAAAAAAATTGAGATCTTTTGCTAATTTGAAATTGATGAAGTTAACGGTACCACTAGAATTAATCAACATTATTTCCTTTTTCTTTTTGATATATCCTTTTATCTTGAGGTTTTGTGTAGTAATGATGTCATCCAATGCATGTCAATATATCATTGGAGTAGTCTCTTCTATTTCTAGATCTTATGATGGTTCCAATTCTTGATATTCTTCCTCTTCATTGTCTATGTAGAATACTTTCTTCTCACTACATTTACTCCCCTTAATAAACTTTTTGTCACAATTGAAACACAACCCCTTTGCTCTTCTTTCATCCATTTTTTGAGGTGTCAACCTTGTTGGTTTAGGGGAGGTAACATGGTGCTCTCTATAATTTTTAGTTGCCAACCTTTTAGTAGTCATATTTGTTTTTTCTTCTTTCCTTTCCATATTGAAATATTTCTCTAGAAATTTAAGTTCAAAGAGATGCACCTCGTTTTGAATGTTCTCCTTTAAAGTACCCATAAATATATCTAACAAATTATCCTAGGGAATGTTCTTTACCCTGAGACTGAGCTTTTGGAATTGTTGAATCTGCTTTGTAATTGGACCTTTTTTGTCGAAGATTTATCAATTGACTTGAATATTTATCACGATTTCCTTGGATCTCCATATCTCTTTTAGGGTTACTCTATAAGATCATTGATTCTATGGATTTTTTCACTTCATTCATGGATTTTTGTATTTCATTCATGAATATTTTCATTTCGTTCATGGACTCTTGTACTTCTTCCTTATTTTCATTCATGTATTTTTGTGCTTCTTCCTTATTTTCATCCATATTGTTTTTCACGTGCTCCGTGTTATTTTCTATCTCTTGAATTTTTCTTTGTGTGCTTACCAAATCATCACTCGTTATTGACCTAACACTCTAATCATTAAGTTGGTCCTCCAATTTGGACAACTTCTTGTTTATATCCTCATTTCTTCATGAGTTATAGATGACATTTTTGGAGGTTTAATTGGTGTTGAATTCTTTTTGGGAGCCATGTTGGGTAAAAATATTTGTTGTTTTATCTTTATCACAAATTTTGAATCACCAAAAACAGATCTTCAAATAAAACTTTATGGAAATTGTAAGTTATGGACCTTTCAAACCCTTAATTTGGAGTATGTTTGGAAAGCTTAACTTTCTCCTTATATAAATATGAACTTTGAACCCTTTTGAGTCTGAAATTTTGGCCTGTAGCACTCTGATATAACTTCTTAAAGTCCTGAAAAATTCACAGTTTGAACCTTCCCTAATAAAAAGTTATAGAAACAACAATAGAATGTCTTGTTTAAGGCTAATTTCAGGATTAGTAAACAACCCCAACTTCCATGAGATATATCTCACCAATTATAATGATTCAAAATATAAAAGAAAATCCACATGTAATTCACTATGTCTCCTCAAGTTCTAAAAATTTCAGAGTTGAAAACTTCACAAAAAAAATGTTACACCAAAAATTCCAAGCTGATTCTTTTAAAATTGATTTCAGGATTAGTCACAAGGCTTGTCTTCCATGGAATATATCTCTAAAATTGTAGAGAACCAAAATATAAAATTTGGACCACCTATACTAGGTGATGTCTCTTCAGTCTCCAAAAAAAATTATTATTTAAAATATAGCAAAAAAGAAGTTATAGAGAAAATCCCACGATGACTCGTTTATAATTGAATTTAGGATGAGTCAAAAACCTTATGTTCCAAGGGCTATATCTCCTAAATTATAACAACCCAAAACCTAAAATTTTTACCATAGGTACCTTGATATGTCTTCTAAGTAACCTTTGAATTTCACTTTCTAAAGAATCTCGCAAAAATATTTATAGAAAACCCTAGGATCGATGCTCTGATACCAAATTTTATGACACAATGTCTTAAAAATGACAAAAATTCAATGAATAAAATCCACTTCGAGGGGGAAACCTCCTTTTGCAATATATCCAATTCAAAATACAATATGAGATGAGATAAGATGATCCTAAGACTAGGTCTCCTTGGTGTGTNTAGAATACCCTGTCCATTCCAAAGTTATTATGACCTAGCGTTGACAAACTGCTGTTCAAGGCTGTTTTCCAACACAGTAGTTTTGGTACTGTGAATTTCCAGTCACTAAAGTATATTTTAATGAAATAGTAGGTCCCAAATCTTATAGTGGACAATATTTTGGCGGTCTTCAAGGATTTTATCGAGACAATTAGGTATACAATTTTGTTTTTTCTACAACGAATTGACTAAAATTTTGCCCTATTACCTCTAATGCTCTGGTTTAGATTTCAACCACCAGTTAGATGACGAGGCGGTGGATATCATGTATAAAGACTGGTTTCAAACTCTGATATCGTGTATAAAGATTGTGCGGACCTGATAGTAATAAGGTAAAATTTAGATTTTACTTTCAGATGAATTTTAATTAAAATTTTTAATATAAATTGGATTAATCTTTAATATTTCTACAAGAATTTTATATTTTGTCAATTACATAGTAATTCATGGAAATCAGAATTTTTTCAATTGAATTTTTTCAATTATAAAGTAGTTCAATTTTGTCAATTACATAGTAATTTATGGAAATTAGAATTTTATTGAAAATTCAAAAAAATAAAAAAAATCAACCAAGTTTCATTAATATTAATAACATACTCATAACATCTATAGTGAAATAATGGAATTTATAGCCAAGCATGGGAAACTAAGAGAGAAGAAAGTACCCTTATGTGTAGTTAAGGCTCCAAGCCCACCACCCTCAAACTATCATTAATCTCAAACAAAAACATATTATTCTAACAACAATACATTATGCAAACCTATAGTTGTAGACCTCAAACTCAATAACGATACATTATGCAAACCTATAGCTTCAAACCTCAAAACTACTACAAGTTGTAGGATAGAGAAAACATTATACAAACCTATAGTTGTAGAGCTCAAACTCAAATAATGACACATTATGAAAACACATAATTGTGAACCTCAGAACTACTCCGAATGTACGATGGAGAATCATAAAAGAAGGAAACCCCACCTCGAAAATTAAAATAAAATAAACCTTATGAATCCCCTGGGTTCCCCTTCTTATCACCTTAATAAAATAATAAATAGTGCATGCACTTTGTGAAGTGGGCCATGCAAATTCTTTTAATTTATGTTTCCTAAAATGCCAAAAATGGATTCCTTTAAATTAACTTAATTATATTTCTATAAATATCATGCATGCGCCTTAGACAAAATCTTGTCTAACTATCCACCTAAATGCACTTGTTAATCCCTATAATGCCATGACACCATACCACACAATAATTCCATTATATGTGCACCCTCTAACTATCCACCTAAATGCACTTGTTAATCCCTATAATGCCATGGCACCATACCACACAATAATTCCATTATATGTGCACCCAACAACATAGAAGACATGTAAATCAAGCCTAGCATAAAGTATAACATTATCTTTACTTTCATGACATGTATTATGAAATATGAAGGTTCACTAGTGAAGGGTTGAGAGTTGCCTCATAGTCTTGTCCCCAACCCATGTGGAAAATGTTACAAACCCTTTCATGATCATGAGCTCTCAAAAAGGTATAGTGGAACTAATGAGCTTAGTGTAGAGAACCAAAACAAGCCCACAATATTTCATCTCATGGTACATGCCATCACATCAGTTGACCATCGACCATCACTATTAGCATAATGAAAATCAAATCAATAGCATTCTAACTAGTCAACTCCTTAAAAACTTCATTTCATACCTATATAAAGCATGACAATATAGCATCCCTACATCAATTCATTGTATTTACTAATTTAATTACTTTGGTTGTTCACACTATGTCCTGAAACTAACAATTAAGTCACATATTTTCCTTTGACACATGTTTATATACATTTATAATAATTAAGTCACATCCTTTCCTTTGACATGTGTTTATATACATTTATAGTAATTAAGTCACATCCTTGACACATGTTTATATACATTTATAATAGGAATTCAGAAAGGCATAATATCTATGAATTTAAACTAAAACAAAAAAGTCAAGAACAAAGTTAGTTAATCGATTCTACTTATACTAAATTCATAGCTCATTAATTAAGCATGGGTAGATAGATTGGGTCACTACAACAAACTATAACAATGCTTCTCCTTACTAGCATACACTCTCAACACCAACCTAAGTATATCATACTATTGCCACAGGGGAAGACCCAGGGTTCAATGCTTCAACAGAGCACCAAAAAAACCTTAACTATCGACCCCTTCGGCAACACCTGTGAACCAGAGGAAGTCTCACCCAAGGTAGAGGCAAGGGGGGTTGTAGGACTCAGGTGTCTACAATCAAGCTAAGACACAGATCTGTGATTACAACACTTGACAAAGCACTTAGCCAATAACATGCGTTAGTTCTTGAACTTTATCCACATCGCAGGTTAAACCCTTATTACAGATTAGTGCAATAGTAATCAAGATTAAGCACATCCAATCATTTAGCACATAGCATCAACTCATATCTAGCATTCATTCACATCATTAAGCAATAAGAAACAACATCAGATGCATTCATTATATGTTATAGCAACAACACTAAGAAAATAAGAATATAAACAACATTGACAACATCGCATAAAGCACATCAACACATGATATACATGGTTCACCCTAGTGTAGGGCTACGTCCACCAAATATTATTCTTCTTTATTAGTATTCGATCTCCTTACATTCGTTTTTCCTTGTGCACGAAGCTAGAGAGCTCAGCTTCGCACTGTAAAAGTGATATGTGCACAATGCACTAGATCCACCTTCCTCAAAATCAGGTCAAGGCACAGAGCCAACTCCTTGATATCACAAATCCTTACACAGTCTGTCTGCACAAAGACTCTTACAATCACTTTCACTTAGCTCTGCAAGTATCAACACACAGTATGCACAAAAGCCAACAACTTCTCTTCGCACTTAGCAACCTTTACATATTCTTGCATAAAGCCAACTTAGACAAGTTAGAACCTTTACTTACATCGCTTAGCTATCTATTTATACATTACAAAATGGCCTAAACATGAGAAAACCCATGGGTCGACATCCCATAACCATTACATAAACCCTAAAAATCCCAAAAATCCCGCAAAACAAGTGAGATCCTGCGATCTCAGCTTTGCCTGGGCACTCCATCTTCGACCAGCTTGTCGAAGTCCCAAAAGCATGATCAATGTTTCCTCAAAACTTGTTCAAGGGCCAACAGGCATCCAACACTCACCCGTGACTCATCTTGAGTCACTCAAATCCAATCAACACTACTTTGAAGGCCTTGATCTTAGCTCGAGTTGTCTCGACTTGCTTCTTTTCCAGAGCCTCCTGCTCGACGAACTCCTGAATTACTTTCTCAGTGACAGGCCCTTCCAGGAGTTGCTCCACTGTTGTAACTACTTGTTCCAGCTGTGAACCTTTTCCTTCAATCTCTTAAAAAATCGTGTAGGCTTCATCCTACACCAGCTAGAGCCTATGTGTAACCTCCATAACTTTGATCTGGATGGCAGTGACCTGCTATTGGACTGCATGTTGTTCATGTGATATTTTCATCTTCTTGACTGCAGTAAGAAGCTTCATTTGTGCTTGCACAGTGAACGCTTGTCTCTTCTCCTCCTGCAGTTGTGCCTCTGGTTTCCTTAGCTCTAGATCTTCTACAAGGTGCACATAGGTCCACGCACTTCGATCACTTAATTGTTTACACTCTAAGGCCAATGCCCTGATTATTTCTACTACATTCCTAACAGCTTCTTCCCTCTGATCATACACTTCTTGTGGAGTGCTCGATACTGCTTGGATCTCTAGGTCCATTACCCTTGCTTGAAGTTGTTGAGTGGCCTCAGCGAGCTTCCCTACTTGCATCTCAATAGACTCTTCTTTCTCTTATGCCAAGCCCAACACAAAGTAAAGTTCTCTAGTTACTTCCTCTTTGATCACAATCTTCTCTATGAGCAGTTGGTCTTTTTCTTTCTGCATCCTCTCTTTATCTTCATCAAACATTGCCCTAATTTCATCTTTTTCTTGATGCACAACTCGAAGTTTCTCTAAGGCCTCCTCCTTTTCTTGCTTCATGGATTTGGTGGCTTGTTCCTTTTCTTCTTGGAATCGATGAAGTCAAGCCTCGGTTGCATCTACTAATTTTCATACTTGAGAGGGTTCATCCCCCAATTCTACAATCTTCGACGACGAAGGCATAGTAGGCACTGCGCGGCTCGAATGGATGGCTTGTTGTATATCTCTGAGATCCTTATCTATTCTATCATACAGTGTTTCTTGCTTCTCTTCATGTCTCTGCAGGATATCTACTAAAGAATCTACTATGACTGCGATGATGAGATCTACATCGTCCATTGTGAGCACATTCTTTGACTGAGGATTTTTGGCTTGGGTCTTCTTCCGTGTTGAGGGTTTCTGCGAAGAAACCTTCCTTTTCTTCGATGTCTCAACCTCTGTAAGGGGATCCTTTGGTGGTGTTACTTCACCTTTATCTTGCTTGTCTTCTTCTTTCCCTCCCTCCTCTTGGTTCACTTCGCCTCCTCCTCCTCTTGCAAGTGAATCAGGTCTACTCTCTTCTGAGGTGTTGTCCTTATCATCACTGTCTATGTTCTGCACTTCCTCCTTTTCATTTTTCTTCTTTTTCTTTGCGCTTCTTTGTCCATCGTACTTAGTATGGGTGACTAAGGGACTTCCAATGATGTTGGGGTGGGAGAGTTCTGCATCTTCGACTGGTACAAGGAATTCATCTGGTCATTCTTTGGTTATCTCCTTCATATCTTTGGCATTCAACTTATAATAACACTACAACTCCTCCTTAATTTCATCCCTACACACAGTGATGTAGGTGAAGTGTCGGTCTACGTGGAACTTCGCTAGCAGCCTATATTTATGCAACGTATTAGAGGTCATCCGTGGGAATGATTCAATGGAATGCTTCAGTTGTAGGTAGTAAGCGTGGAACACCGCATTTGATTTCCACTGCTTCGCCATATCACTCGTGTACACAAGGTGGAGAACCTTGCAACCAACGTTTCTGATGGATCAACTTCAGGGAATGTCGCTCCTTCTGGCATTTTCCAAGTGAAAAATGTGATCAGTACCAATATCCAACTAAAGTGAAACTAATACCCTTGATCTTTCACTTCAAAGAATTCCTTTTCTATCTCGTTGACGAGGTAGCTCTCCCAATTCATCTACATTCCTTCTATGCATTTCTCTGTGAGGTCCACTACAAACCCTGTCACTTGTGTCGGCCGGTTCTTTCCAACGAGCTTTCCAGTGATTAGTTGGAAATCAAGGTGCATTGCGTCATCCTGGATGGAGGCTACCTTGTAGCCTCTCTTTCCCTTCTCTACATTGCCATAGTCTTCTTTTATACATTGGGCCAAGGAGTGATCTGCAGCCTTCCCTGGGTAGAACTGTTGAGGGTCTAGTCCCTACATGCCCAGTCTTGTAATGAGATGGATTAGCACTGGATCCATAGTGATGCACCTATCAAGTCATAGATACCCTCCATGGTAGCATGATAGGAGGATTTTAACACAAGCGTTAACCTCCTGATGACAGCCGAAGTGGAGGATCTTCATTATGTTTAGGATCGTGGATCACGCGAGCTCCTTAATCCATGGCTAGGAGACTATCTTGGGATTCTTCCCAGTTGTCTTCATCAAATACCTATGTGGAGCGAGCATTGCATAGTTCTTCCAGTACTCGAGGTTGAAGTCATTGTTCTTCAATGTTGGGATGTGTCCTAAATGGGGTCCAACTGCACGTATCCCCTTCGGGAGGTACGCAGTGATCAACGTGTACTCGAAATCACACAGGATGTTGTTGTGGTTAAACACGCCAGCTAGAGGCAAGGTGTACTCCGGCAAGACCGACGAGATCTGCTTTGCATTAGCCAGATCATCACGGTGCTTGCTTCTCTTCTCAGCAGTGCGTCCAGAACGTCGTCCAATCGATGGGGATGCTTGTAATTCGTCAGTTGACGATTCCTGTATTCCTACATACATGACTTTCACAGTCATGAGGTCTACAAGAATCTCCTCCATAGACTTCTCGAATGCACTACACTCCCCCGACATTCACACTTTGTAATAAAATAAATCGGGTAGGCGAATAGACAAGTAAGGTAATCAATTGAATGGAGAGGTCTAGAAAGCACAACATGATATGCAATCAATTCTCTGTTCACTCAGATATCTTGGTTTAAAAAAAATTGTCTCGACGCAGTGTCCGACGAGTTAAATAGGCAAGCGTCATAAAGGATCCCTCCAATAGGTAGGAATACATCCATAAATGCGCATCCATCCGTTATGGCACAGTATCAATGGTCCAATGACGATCTTTCTATCAATAACTACGTTTTTATTCGTTATGGAGCGTCGTTCTAACAGTCGGGGTGCCTTCAACAATCATATTGCTTCGTCGTGGAAAAGTACCATTTTGCATTGTTTTTCTATTTTGGCGAGGTTCAACTTCTACAGATCTGTCTCCTGCGAAGTCTTCTCTAGAACTTCCCGTAGCTTTTCTAACTTTTCTTTCTTCTTATTGAGCTTTCTTGCCTTCTTTCCTGTGATCTGAGTCTCTGGGTTCCTCTTTACATTCTTATTCTTACTTTTTATTATCCTAGTAGCTTTGCACTCCTGATGTTCATCCAAAGGGTGAAAAGGTCGTACTTTTTCTCTTATTAACTCTAGGGTAGGTACTTTTCTTTCTTGCATGGATAGGTCCTTCAAACCTTCCTGTGTTCTTTCAACTTCGACAGCTACTTCTCTTACCCTATATTGCTTCAACTTATCCTCTTTTTCTTCTATTAGGCGCTCTATTTTCTAGCTATGAAGTCCCTTAATTATTGTTTTTTCTATTATGTAGCTTCCTCCTCTACTTTCCTTATGATCTGATCATTTTTAATCCAAGTATTTCCTAACAAAAGTGAAATGGGGGCACTGCTCTCAACGAACTTAATGACTTTAAATTCTTCTTCAGTCAATGTTCCATGGGCAATCATAGGTACATTAGTAACTCTTTGACATAGGGTTATCATCTTTCCTTTAAACAAGCCTATCCTTCCCAATGAAGGTATCATAGCAGGCTTTCCCAAAATTTCCCAAGTGCTTTCTGGCATAATATTCACATGTGTTTCTTCATCTAATACACAGTCTATGTCGAAGTCTCCTATTCTTGTTTCTATGCACTACTTTTCTTTCAAGATCTCTGGTAAACTAACGTCTCTATGATCATTTAGTGTTTCTTTTAACTATAATAATATAGTCTCTGATTCTTTCTGGTTCTCTAACATATCCTTAGCCTCTTGAATTTCTTGATATTTTTCTTGTCTCAGGTTCATATTTTCAACTTTAGAAATCATTCTTGGGAAATCCTCAACCTCATGACCAATATATTTACAACAAAGACAAATAGGACCTATACCAGGTCATTCCTTAGCAAGATGTCCCAGTCTTCTGCAATTATAAAACAATGTCAATCCTCTCTTTCTTTTAAACGATCCCCAACCTTTCATGTACTGTACACTGGGATCACCATATTGGACCTACAATCTACAAAAAATCTTTCTAGGTTCCTGCATCAACTTGTTAGTCCAAAAATTCTTTCTATGCATAGGAATAACATATCTTTCATTATCTCTATAAAATTTATTCGGATCAACTCTTTCTTTTGGTTGTGCCCTAGTTTTCAGAATAGGACAAAATCTATCAAACATACCTAGATTCATACCTTTGAAGCAAAAATTTCCACTTATCTTACCTTTATCAGAGCACAAAGCTTTAAGATCTTACCTCTTTTCTTCAGATCAAATTTCTTTCTTAGCATAGAGCTTTGCAAGTCAAGTAGAATAATGTGCACTACAACAACATATCTATGCACAGATCTTTCTCTTTTATTCATTCCCCCGCAATCACAATTTTAGGTCATGGCAACAAAACCATTTGTTGGCATAGGGAAAATCCAGGGTTCAATGTTTCAACAACGCACCAACAAAACCCTAACCACTGGCCCTTTCAGCAACACCTGCGAAGCAGATGAAGTCTCACCCGAGGTAGAGGCAGGGGGGTTGTAGGACTCAAGTATCTACAACCAAGATAGGAAACAGATCTATGATTACAACACTTGACAGAGAGCTTAGCCAATAACATGCATTAGTTCTTGAACTTTATCCACATCGTAGGTTAAACCCTTATTATAGATTAGCGCAGTAGTAATCAAGATTAAGCACATCCAATCATTTAGCACATAGCATCAACTCAGATCTAGCATTCATTCACATCATTAATCACTAATCAACAACATCAAATGCATTCATTATATGTTATAACAACAACACTAAGCACATAAGAATTTAAACAACATCGACAACATTGCACAAAGCACATCAACACAGGATATACGTGGTTCACCCCAGTGTGGGGCTACGTCCACCAACTCTTCTTATTCTTTATTAGTCTTCAATCTCCTTAAATTTGTCTTCCCTTGTGCACAAAGCCACAGAGCTCAGCTTCGCACTGGACAGGTGATCTTCACACAATGCACTAGATCCACCTTCCTCAAAATCAGGTCAAGGCACAAAGCCAACTCCTTGATAGCACAAAGCCTTACACAATCTGTCTTCAAAAAGCCTCTTAAAATCACTTGCACTTAGTTCTGCAAGTCTCAACACACAGTATGCACAAAAGCCAACAACTGCTCTTCGCACTTAGCTACCTTTACATATTCTTCCATGAAGCCAACTTAGACAGGTTAGAACCTTTACTTACATCGCTTAGCTATATATTTATACATTACAAAAAGGCCTAAACATGGGTAAACCCATGGGATGACATCCCATACCCATTACATAAACCCTAAAAATCCCAAAAATACCTCAAAACAAGTGAGATCCCGCGATCTCAGCTTCGCCTGGGCGCTCCAGCTTAGACCAGCCTGTCGAAGTCCCAAAAAAACGACCAATGTTTCCTCAAAACTTGGTCGAGGGCCAACATATTTCCCTTTGACACATGTTTATATACATTTATAATAATTAATTCACATCCTTTCCTTTGACACATGTTTATATACATTTATGATAATTAAGTCACATCCTTGACACATGTTTATATACATTTATAATAAGAATTCAGAAAGACATATTATCAATGAATCTAAACTAAAACAAAAAAGTCAAGAACAAAGTTAGTTAATCGATTCTACTTATGCTAAATTCATATCTCATTAATTAAGCATGGGTAGATATATTGGGTCATTACAACAAACTACAACAATGCTTCTCCTTACCAACATACACTCTCAACACCAACCGAAATATATCATACCAATACTCAAATGAATGAATCCATGGTTTTCCTAAAAGTTAAAGTATCCATCCCTAAGGATTGCTTGAGTAATATGTTCCAACCCATAAGCTTAGAAAATTAGCACGTAAGAAAAAATAACAAGAAGGATTTGGAGCTAGACACTTGGAATGAATATTTAAATATTATTTTACTAACCACCCCCTATTTCCCACTCATTTCTTCATTGTCCCCATGGTGTTCCTAGGAAGTTATCACCTCTAAGTGAACCTATTTAATGGTTTATTATTTATATTATTAATCCAATAATAATCAAATGATTAACTTACCACATATACACCATACATTTACGCCATATGGGTGTATGCTCATAGGGGATATTACATTCCTCCATATTAGTTTTCTCATCAAGGAGAGCCCGAAGAATGGTTGAATAACCCTTCCTTGAACATAGTATTCATATAAGTGTGGATATTATGGAATTATCAATACACTCTTCCTTGAGCATAATATTCTTATCAAGAGGGAGCTCAAGGAAGAGTCATTCAACCCTTCCTCTATATTAGTTTTTCCATCAAAATGATCTTAGGGAAGGGTTAGTCGACCCTTCCTCAAGCATAGTATTTCATTGATAGGAATCCCTGGGAAGAGTCAACCAACCTTTCTGAGAGAAGGATATTCTCATCAAGGAGGAGCTTAGGGAAGGGTTTATTGACCCTTTCTCAATCTTAATATTGTTGTTGAGGGGGAGCTTGATGAAGGGTTAGCTCACCCTTTCTCAAACATAGTATTTTCATTGAGATGGAGCTCAGGGAAAGGTCAACTGACCCTTCCTTAAGAATTATATTCTCATTGATGGGGATCCCAAATAAAGGTTCACTAACCATTCTTTTAGCACATTATTCTCATTGATGGGGATCCCAAAGAAGGGTTCACTAACCTTTTTTAAGCCAACCCTAACCCTTTTTCTACCTTAGTATTCTTATAGATGAGTGTCTAAGGGAAAGGTTGGCCAACCCTTCCTTGACCATAATATTCTTATTGAGGTATAGCCTTAGGAAATATCAACCAACCATTCTTTGAGAATAATATTTTTTCTGAGGGAGAGCTCAATGAAGGGCCAGCTAATCATTCCTTTAACATAGTATTCTCATCAAGGGGGAGCCTATGGAAGGGTTAGTCAAACCTTCCTTGAGTATAGAATTATCATGAAGGGGGAGGCTAGGGAAGGGTTAGTATACCCTTCCTCAAGAATAGTATTTTTATCGAGGGGGAGTCAAGGGAAGTGTCAATAGACCCTTCCTCGATAATAGTATACATGTCAAAGGGGATTCTAGGAAAAGGTCATCTAAATGTTCCTTGGTTATATTATTCTTATCAAAAGGGAGCTTAGGGAAGTGTCAATTGACCCTTCATTGAGCATAGTATTCTTGTTAATGGGGATCATGTGAAAGGGTCAACCAACCCTTCCTCTACCTTAGTATTCTCATCAAGGGAACCCTAAGAAATGGTTGGCTCACCCTTCCTCCAACTTAGTATTCTCATCAAAAGGGAGTCCAAGGAAGGGTCAATCAATTCTTCCTAAAGAATAGTATTTGTGTCATTAGGTGTCCAAATAAGGGTTATCCAACCCTTCCTCAAGTTTAATACTCATGTAGAGGGGAATCTTTGTGAAGTGTTAATATATCCTTCTTCAAGATTAGATTCAAATTTTGGAGCATCTAGGAGAACAATTGGTCGACGCTTCCTGAAACATAGTATTCTCATCAAGGGGGAGCCCTTGGAAAGGTAAATTAACCCTTCTTGAAGCATAGTATCTACATCTAGGGGAGCCTAGGAAAAGTTTAAGGTAACTCTTTCTAAATCCTAGTATTCACATCAAGGGTATTGATCTTGAATAAGGAACTATCAATCGTTCCTGGAGCATACTATTAGGATAGAGGGTGAACCCAGGGAATGGATAGGAAATCCTTCCTCAAGAATACTATTCTCATATATGGGGAGCCTAGGGAATGAATGGTCGATCTTTCCTCAAACATAATATTGTTATGATCCAACTCCTTAAAAATGATAAAAAGTCAATGAATACAATCCACTTCGAGGAGGAAACCTCTTTTGACAATATGTCCAATTCATAATACAATATGAGATGAGATAAGTTGATCCTAAGACTAGGTATCCTTGGTGTGTGTGTGTGTGTGAGAGAGAGAGAGAGAGACGGAGATATACAAAGGGTGCAATTATAATGAAAGGGTACAATGAAAAGTTCTATCCTACCTACTAATATAACACTAGAAATGTAATAACTCGATATATAGGGATTTATAAGGGGTTTTATGCTTAATATTGGGATTTTTCTAGGGACTAACATGCACCTCCCCTTCAAACAAGTGTTGTCCTCAACACTTCACAACTATATGTGTGTTTTCATGAAGACATCATCTTCCCATGTCACCTCTTCCACTAGTAGGTTCTTCCATTTTACAAGGTACTCGATAATTTCTCAATTTCACAACTTATTGATCCTTTTTTCAAGGATTGTTTATGGTTCTAGTATGATTTTCCCTTGTCCTTTAATCTATGATAAAATAGTTTTCACTGGGATCTTGTCACTGATTATCTTATTTAAGAAAGAAACATGGAAGACTGGATGTACACTTCTTGGTTGTAGATGAATAGCATGGGTATGATCTTGAGTAGGTGGAAGACCCTTAGGAATATATCCAAATACCTTGGAATGATTGTTGATAACTTTTTGGAGATCCACTGGAGAAGAGGATATAGATGTTTGAGAATTTAGTGAGCACACTTGTGAAATTACACCATGGTGTCCCTTTTTGAGTAATTTTGTCATGTTTTTAGATATTATCACTTTAGAGGGTTTCCCTTGCATACCTTTAAGCTCAATTTCCTTTCCTTCTGAGTAAAATCGCATGAAAAGATCTCAAAAATTAAGGGCCATTGTTCTCAATGATTGTAACCATTGGACCCCTAATACAACATCAACACCACCCATTTGGATGGAAATCATGGGACTATCAAATAAATAATCCCTCATATTGATCTTAATACAATGGCACTTCCCAAAACAATTTATGGTACCACCATCTACAATCATTACATGAAACTCTAGTGCTAGATATACAAAAAAATTGAGATCTTTTGCTAATTTGAAATTGATGAAGTTAACGGTACCACTAGAATTAATCAACATTATTTCCTTTTTCTTTTTGATATATCCTTTTATCTTGAGGTTTTGTGTAGTAATGATGTCATCCAATGCATGTCAATATATCATTGGAGTAGTCTCTTCTATTTCTAGATCTTATGATGGTTCCAATTCTTGATATTCTTCCTCTTCATTGTCTATGTAGAATACTTTCTTCTCACTACATTTACTCCCCTTAATAAACTTTTTGTCACAATTGAAACACAACCCCTTTGCTCTTCTTTCATCCATTTTTTGAGGTGTCAACCTTGTTGGTTTAGGGGAGGTAACATGGTGCTCTCTATAATTTTTAGTTGCCAACCTTTTAGTAGTCATATTTGTTTTTTCTTCTTTCCTTTCCATATTGAAATATTTCTCTAGAAATTTAAGTTCAAAGAGATGCACCTCGTTTTGAATGTTCTCCTTTAAAGTACCCATAAATATATCTAACAAATTATCCTAGGGAATGTTCTTTACCCTGAGACTGAGCTTTTGGAATTGTTGAATCTGCTTTGTAATTGGACCTTTTTTGTCGAAGATTTATCAATTGACTTGAATATTTATCACGATTTCCTTGGATCTCCATATCTCTTTTAGGGTTACTCTATAAGATCATTGATTCTATGGATTTTTTCACTTCATTCATGGATTTTTGTATTTCATTCATGAATATTTTCATTTCGTTCATGGACTCTTGTACTTCTTCCTTATTTTCATTCATGTATTTTTGTGCTTCTTCCTTATTTTCATCCATATTGTTTTTCACGTGCTCCGTGTTATTTTCTATCTCTTGAATTTTTCTTTGTGTGCTTACCAAATCATCACTCGTTATTGACCTAACACTCTAATCATTAAGTTGGTCCTCCAATTTGGACAACTTCTTGTTTATATCCTCATTTCTTCATGAGTTATAGATGACATTTTTGGAGGTTTAATTGGTGTTGAATTCTTTTTGGGAGCCATGTTGGGTAAAAATATTTGTTGTTTTATCTTTATCACAAATTTTGAATCACCAAAAACAGATCTTCAAATAAAACTTTATGGAAATTGTAAGTTATGGACCTTTCAAACCCTTAATTTGGAGTATGTTTGGAAAGCTTAACTTTCTCCTTATATAAATATGAACTTTGAACCCTTTTGAGTCTGAAATTTTGGCCTGTAGCACTCTGATATAACTTCTTAAAGTCCTGAAAAATTCACAGTTTGAACCTTCCCTAATAAAAAGTTATAGAAACAACAATAGAATGTCTTGTTTAAGGCTAATTTCAGGATTAGTAAACAACCCCAACTTCCATGAGATATATCTCACCAATTATAATGATTCAAAATATAAAAGAAAATCCACATGTAATTCACTATGTCTCCTCAAGTTCTAAAAATTTCAGAGTTGAAAACTTCACAAAAAAAATGTTACACCAAAAATTCCAAGCTGATTCTTTTAAAATTGATTTCAGGATTAGTCACAAGGCTTGTCTTCCATGGAATATATCTCTAAAATTGTAGAGAACCAAAATATAAAATTTGGACCACCTATACTAGGTGATGTCTCTTCAGTCTCCAAAAAAAATTATTATTTAAAATATAGCAAAAAAGAAGTTATAGAGAAAATCCCACGATGACTCGTTTATAATTGAATTTAGGATGAGTCAAAAACCTTATGTTCCAAGGGCTATATCTCCTAAATTATAACAACCCAAAACCTAAAATTTTTACCATAGGTACCTTGATATGTCTTCTAAGTAACCTTTGAATTTCACTTTCTAAAGAATCTCGCAAAAATATTTATAGAAAACCCTAGGATCGATGCTCTGATACCAAATTTTATGACACAATGTCTTAAAAATGACAAAAATTCAATGAATAAAATCCACTTCGAGGGGGAAACCTCCTTTTGCAATATATCCAATTCAAAATACAATATGAGATGAGATAAGATGATCCTAAGACTAGGTCTCCTTGGTGTGT
>JZKD02S1761004.1:84487-94561 GCA_000966675.3 Picea glauca | reverse complement strand
GGGGGGGAGAAATGAGTTTTTTTTGTATGTACATAGATATCCGTTAGGGAGCGGGACCGTTACAAGACAACTAACGATCATAAGTAAGGATTTAATTGGATAATGAATAGGAGGTGTGGGGATAGGTGTAGCGTAGGGAGAGGGGAAGTAGAAGGGGAATGGGTGGTATCGGGAGTGAGTTAGGCATATTTCAGAGGGGGTAGTAGGCGGTTTGTGATAGTATAAGAGGGGGAGGATCCGAAATGATGAGGGAATTCCATGTTAGGTTGGGTCGGGGTGGGGAAACAAAAATTTTTGGACCCCCCCTTCGCCGATAAAGGTATGGAGGTCGGGGGGGGAGGAACAAATGAGGGCCGCTAATCGGGAAAAGGGATAATGTCACCAGGGAAGATCTGCATGGAATTTATGCGCTACAAGACAAACTGTCTTGTCAATTTTCCAACTTTGGTTAAAACATATGCGCCATAAATCAAAATATTTTCTTTTGAAACCTTTACATTCTCATTTTATTTTTCCTATACTAATCTAAATTATTTTCATCAACTTAGGGTTCATTTTAATGTGTAGACGCTGTTTAATTTTCTCTCAAGGGAAAATTTATCTAACCTATATTCTATCCTATGCATCTAACTAATTAATCCAGCTTAAACAATTGGATTAATTTCTTCCTCTACAAGGATATAGGAATGTGGCATTCAAATTTGCAACAATTTCACACTTATTTTTCTTTTCATGGGGTTTTCTTGTTTTTCTCTCTTTTTATTTATTTATTTCTCCTTTTTTTTTTCTTTTCTTTTCTACCCTCTTTTCATTTACATTATTTTTTATCTTTTTCTTTTACTTTTGGAAATCATTTTCATAACGTAATGATATTTAAAATATAAAATCACCGAAATAAAAATGTTCAATCACCATTTGATACTATGAACTATAGGACTCTAACAGGCAGTAAAGTGGATTCTTAGGTATTTGAGAGGAACTACTACTCATGAATTATGTTTTGGAGGTTCAAACACTATTCTACATGGATATGTTGATTCAGATATGGAAGGTGATAAAGATAGCAGGAGGAGCACCACAACATATGTTTTTACTATAGGTGGAACAACAGTAAGTTGGATTTCGAAACTACAAAAGGTTGTTTCACTTTCAACAACATAGGCATAGTATGTTGCTGCTACAGAGGCTAGTAAAGATATTATTTGGTTACAGAGGTTTATGGAGGAATTGAGAAAGAAGCAAGAGAATAACAAGTTGTACTATGAAAGTGAGAGTGCCATTCATCTTACAAAGAACTCAACCTTCCATTAGAAGACTAAGAATATACAACTTAGGTACCATTTCATACGATCCGTCTTGGAAGATGGACATTTGAAGTTGGAAAAGATACACACTAGCCAGAATCTTGCAGACATGTTAACAAAGGGAGTAACCAGGGAGAAACTAAGTTCATGCTTAGTTTCAGTTGGTCTTCAAGCATGAAGATGAATATGAGAAATTTTCTAGGTCTAGGAAGGATCATAGTCCAGTATATACAACACTGGTGGAGTTGTTGAGATCAGTCTCCGAGTGGGATATTGTTGGTTGTGGAGCTTGATTATCTTCCTAATTCAAAGGTCTTTGTTTTTAGCCGTGTTTATACCCCATGAAGACTTTACACCCCAGAAGAATGTACACTCCTCCATGCGGGGGAGTGCAGGGGAGGTTACCCCCCCTGCGGGGGTTCAAGGGAGAAGCCCCCAAAGGAAAAATTTCCTTGTAAATGTATAGTGTAATTTCATTGTAAATATGGACAATTCATTATAAGGTCATAGATCTGAAAATAGAAGTTATGTTAATGTTTTTTCCCTAGAAGGAAACTCTATTTTATGAGGGAAATGTATTGCGGCTATGAAATATAGCGAATATTGTATTCTAAGATATGAGACTATGAGAGAAAGAAGAGGAAGTTAGAACGAGTGTGTTGTAGGTTGTATCCCTTCATTTGCTGGATAATAATAAATGAAGGACTTGGAAATTTCTCTGGTGGACATAGCCCACACTAGGTGAACCATGTGTATTGATGTCTCTATTGTATTGTGTATCTTCTGTGTTTTATTTCAACATTTGTTTTATTTTATTGCTCCACGATCCTGTTTTTCTAACAACTTGGTGGTCAACTTGTCTATTATCCAAGGCTGCATAAATTTGTGGCAGGATCCTAGCCACACCATTGACCGTGGTAGCCTCTTGGACATTGCAGACCCTCCCAGGGTTCTGTTTCCTATGCGGACAATCTGTCATCAAGTTCTCCTCTCCACAAACCCAACATTTCAAGGTTTCTCTCTTTGTGTTATCGGTCTTACTTGGAGTTGCTCTGATTGGTTTATTTCCACTCTAGGATGGAAAATTTTGCTGATACCCACTTATGGGAGGAAGGCTCATGCTAGGGCTCTTTCTATGGTTCTTGAATATTGATTATTTAAACTCCTTCTTATTGAATTCTTATTTTTTTCTTCTTCTTCCAGTCTTCATGGGGTTCTGTCTTACTCTTGATTTGCTCATAGAAATACCTTGGTTTTCAAATAGTATCTTCTAAGGTCTTTGGCTCATCAAACTCAATTCTGTCCCAGTAGGACTGAGGGAAGCCAGTAATAAATCATTGCATATTTATCTTTTCATATTTTATGTAGAGCACATACCTCATCAAATCAAGAAATTTGTTGATATACTCATCTATGGTGAGTTTCACCAGCTTGATTTCATAGAAATCCTTGGTCTTCCCATCAAAGTACTTTTCTGACAAGTACTTCTTCTTGAAGTATTTCTCAAATTTTTCCCATGAAAAGTCCTTTTCATGGACTCCTTTCACATTCCTAAGGTCTTCCCACCAAATAGAAGCCTTCCCATTCAGGTTGAAAATGGCTATCCAATCCTTTAAGTTTTCCGAGTAGTCATGGAATCTGAAGTACTTCTTCAAGATGAGTAGCCAAACTTCTGCTTCTTCCCCCTTCTTAATCTCTCCATCGAAGGTGGGTGGTTTGGATTTATTGAATTATTCAGGGTCACGATTATTGGAATGCTTCTTCTTCTTTCCTCTTGTCTGAGAATGGGAACTAGTTTTACCACTAGAAGATTCCTTGGAGTTGTCAGTGTACTCACCAGAGGAATATTCTATTGAGAATATCTTGGCTCCATGTTGGGTATTCTTTGAGGTTCTCCTTCAGGTGTGGCCTCTTTTAGGACTATGATTCTGTATCTCAGGGGGACTTGGAGTATTCTTAGTATGGTGCATGTCCACCTGACTAGCAGTGAGACCTTTTTGTAGTTTCCTTTGCATATCTGATAGAATTTGCAGTAGGAATGCATTAATTTTAGTCTACTTTTTCTACTCCTTGATTAGCCTCTCATTGTCATCCTTATAGCTATGTAATTTTTCCATGAGGCTCCTCAAAGTTTCGACTAAATTTGGAGGGGCTTCCACCACTCTCCTTTCATGAGATTCTTCCTCTCTATTGTGGGAGATCTCCCCCAACTCCTGATGTGTCACCATCCTTTACGTTGTATTTATTATGTTGTTCACTGACTTCTTGAGTGAAGATAAATTTTTTTCTGTTAGCTACTAATATACCAGTTTATGAACAACACATATCATTGCAAGGTGAAGTCAGTTCTTTATTTGGAAACATTATCCACTTACAGTGTAGACTTCCAGAACATCTATCAATCAACATAAGGGGGTAAGGTATGGTATTGCCCCATAATTTCTCTAATAATATTTTTATGTGACTTGTGCACGAGCCCAATCATGCCAAGTGTCGTTTCCATGCTTTGATACCAATTTGTAACACACCCAACAACTAAATAGTATTTCTAGGGGTGGGACATTAATTTTTCGCTTTCCCTGGTTCATTTATGGTCCCTTACTTAAGAGAAATCCTCTCATTATTCTTCCTTGAGGTTTACATCTCTCACTAAGGGATTACACCATCTAGCGAGGTCCTCCTTGTGACCTCGGGATGAAAACCGGGAGTTAATAACCTATGTTATCAAAGTTTTCGACACTTCAGAAGTTCCCATACTTTGAGAGTTCCAAAGGTGTTGTAAAATTCTCATATCGTTGAAAAACGAAGAGGATCTATGGTTCACATTCTCTGCTAGGATCTACGGTTAAAAAGGGGGATTCATTACTCGGTGTTGAACATACCTTTTTCCCAATCCCAAAAGTCTCGTAAAATCACCACGTTCCCATATCCCTTCAATGTTCGATGATCGGCTATCATCATTAGACTTTCGGCCTTCGGTGATCAATGATTCTCTTTGAGCATTCATTTAGCATACTACGTTCAAATCTTCCAAACCCCTGAAACTGTCTAGACTTTCAGAGTCCCAGAAACGTCCCCAGCCCTATTGGCCAGGTGGGAATTATTCAACAGTTAACACATGACAAGGGTCAAGAGGTGAAACATGTCCTCCTTAGGGGGGTGACATATGTCCTGTTCCAATATGCATAAGGGATGGGTGAATTAACCAAATCTGGTTGACATGTGGCACCTTGGTTGTGGTTCCACATCACCTGTGATGACGTCAGTGGGCCACATCACCCCCATTGCATGACTAATATTTATCCATGTTTATTTGTAGATCCATGATCCTCATTACTTCACGACTCCATGATTCAAGGCTTACCAAATCCTCTCGACGTAAATTCCCCAAAGACCTATGTCTCCGAACTATGAGATCTTGCGCCATGTGTCCTTTTCGACCAACGTTCGAGATCCACTTTGGCACTTGCGACTTCGGTGAGTTCATACTTAATAAAATCTTTGTCAGTTTCCTTTGGAGTACAGAATATCCATACCATAGGATCTCTTTCCACGTACCCCCTCATCCAACGGTCCTAGTTCAATGGTCAACACTTGACGGGGAACAAGTAGGGGCCACGTGTCGCTCCACGACGCATTCCCAGTTAGTTGGGTAGTCAAAGGTGGGTCCTTAAGATCTACGATTCAGAAGGATCTGAGAATCGATGGTGCACGTTACTTTGACAGTTCTTCATTCGGGAGTTCGGTGAGTGTGTCTCCCGACTTTCCCTCTGGATCACACCGGATCTGTCTCCACATGTACCTAGCATCTATGGCCAAGATTTACTCCATCTCGCAGAGCTTCGGGGAAAACTCACGTGTTCCTATATCGCTGTATACCCAGGATCCCGGATAATCATTGATCTGTGGACACTTTTCCCTCTAGTTTCAACGGTCCAAATTAACTTCGCGACTATGACCTTCGATATTTTTGACACTAGGCTATTCCAAATCTCCCTACGTAAGACTTCGCCAAAGTTCTTAACAACTGCCTTCCTATGTCCAATCTAACGACTGAGAGAAATCCATATTGGATCCCCAGATCGATAGTCCTTGTTGATTCGTGACTTCATCCTTCGACTACTTTTGAGGATTGTGAATCACAAGTCCTGTAGTTCTGAAGCTGAAATGCCTAGCTCCTTTCGAGCTAGCGCAAGGTTCCTAGGCCCTGGTCACATGGATACTTCGGAAATTCTAGGGGCTAAGTGCTAATCCTTTAGTTTCAATTGGGTTAAGGATATTGGCATGAGCCCTTAGTTAGATGGATGATTAGCCTGAAGGGAAACACCCATTCCCACTAAGGTAAACTTCAAAGGAATTGCAAGACTTAGACATTTCAGTCGATCCTACCCCAACTCTCCTACGGAATCACATCCCATGACTCTTTAATAGTTAAATTGAGATAAGTCCAAGATCACATAGATATAACAGTTTATAGAAATCAAAGATAATTTCTAATAACTATTCAAATATTGAGAGAAACACATACATTTCATCATCACATCCAATATAATACACAGAGTATGAAAATACTTATCAAAACTAGAAAATGTGAAGCAACTACTGAAAGGGGTGCCTGTTTCCTCCCAACCATAGACACAACCACTCATACTGGATTTATCACTGGCCACCCTCAAGCTAGACCATGATGCTATGAGAGATTTTTTCTCTTTTCTCCACAACATTGAGGGACAAAGGTTACTCTCCTTCTCCCATAGAAACTAGAAACTGGTTTTCTTTGCTCCAAGCAAGGAGGTCTGCATGAGTACTTCCTTACTCACTTGTCAGCCCCATTTATCAACTTGTATCCAAACCCTAACTTGGATTCTTACAACCATATCAAGCTTACTTCTCAACTTTTGCCTCTCCACTTCATAATCGAAGTCTGTTTTCTGCTCTTCTCGAGAGAGTGTTTTCTCTATTCTACTATATCACAGATTTGTCTTTGTCCCCCAATTACCTCATTTCTTGCATTCCTTAGCAAGGTTGCATGGGTTCGAATCCCAATTTGTGGTTAGTCTCGGAAGCCTTACATATGGGTACTATTGTGTTGGTTTTTTCACATGGGTGAGAAAAAACACAACACTTGCATGCTTAGTTAAGTCAGCTAAACAAGACAGAAGTTTGTGAGTTGATTAGATAACCAAATACACATGAAGCAAGGAAATAAAAATAAAAACAACTAAGAAATATAATTTAGAAAATCTTGAAGAACTAGAACCATGAAAAGAAAAAAATGACCAATATATAGCTACCAATGGATCAATATATTGATAGGCTAAAACCGTAGATAAAGGTAGGGACTTATAAATCCCCTTTTCCTCCTTGAGAGGGATCTTGAGTTACCTAATAGAGAGCTCTTCTCTTCATGCAATGGAAAATGAAAATGGTGAAGAAATATAATGCCAATCCTCTCAAGAGGTGAGTGGAATGGCCCTTGATATAGTGCTTGAATGATTCAAAGAGAAAAGAGGACTCTTAAAGAATAATTATTGCATCATAACGATACCTTGAAGTTCTTGTTTTTATAGCACACCCATGGCACATATTTATAGTGTCCATTCATGGAAAGATACAACTGGTTCATAGTGTGAACAAGGTGCCTTTTATGGCACTTCCTAGCCCTTGACCAGCCTCCAAGCTAGATTTCGCTCAGATCTGAGTGTCAAATCATGTTGGGGGTCGGACCATAAGTGGTTGAGAGGCCAACAAGATTCATAAATGCTCCGTTCATGAGAATTGCATGACTTTTCTCGTAGACAGTTGCACATCTTACACACAATGCGCATTGAGGGTTTTGTTTGCCTGCGCGTTCTACGTACTCTGCACACGCTTCCTTTGGTGAATTTGTGCACTTTAATTTTTGAACCCAGTGTATATTTTTGTGCCTTTTGATGGATTTTGATGCTGTAGGTCTACTAATTGCTGCTAGCATTGATGTCTTTCTTCAACCATTGTGTGTAATGATGCAGATGATTTTTCAGTGATAACAAGTACCCTACCCCATCTCCTCATTAACTCTTGAGGATGGCCTTCCAGCTACCAGCCTGACTAGTAATTCATTTTTGGGTCAGAGGACTGTTGAGAAATTAATCCTAGTAGCTACTGGTCTGGTGAGGGTCATCTCAACAATACTTGGTTTCCCTGCAACATCTCTCTCATAACATTCATGGTCTATCTTGGAAAATTTTCCCCCTTTTAGCTGTTGTGCAACACATATTCAAATTCGAATTCTATTAATAACAAAAAATTCATACATTGACCCTTTTATACAAAGGTTCATCAAATCAATCATTCACACATATTTAGTCCACCATAGTCTCTTGGACAATTATATTTATATTTACAAAATGGGGGAAACAAGGGTATTACAATGGCCCTGTTAGGGTCCTAACCCACACATAGGTAGAAAAATATATTCGGATGTAATAAAGGTCAATTTTAATAAGGCCTTTCAATAAAATAGAATAAGGCAGATGTAAGAAGACCTAATAGAAGCTTCCGCTTCTAGAAGGTTCTTCCTCTAGATGCTTCAATTTAGTATAAATAGGAGTCGAGGGTATGAGAACCCTAGCTTGGATATTATTGTAATAGAGCTCTGCTCAACTGGAGGTTTCCCCCTTGAAGAGGCCCATGAACATTGCTTATAGATTCAAAGTGCTATTTCTGTTATTATTCTCATACCGTTTCAGTGTTATTGTGGTGAATGTTTTGGTTATATTGTTGTTATTCTGCCATTACTAGCATTTTATTTCTTTCTGCATACATTTTATATCTGGTATATTACAAGTGGTATTAGAGCACTTTCCTCGACAAAAAGTGTGGGTTAATTTTTTTTTCCAGGGTAGAGAATTATTCTGGTGTCTTTAAGCCACATAGATCTGTTGTTACGTGCATAAACCCACGGTTGAGGGATTCATACACATAGGAAATACAAGTGGTACTTAAGTGCATATTTTTTGGCCACACTTGTAACCCTTGTTGGTACCCCTTCGAGTGGTAGCGCATCAGACAACACCTGTGTACAGATCAACCTAGATTACCTGAATCCCTCTTTAGATAAACCGATTGGCCGCCTGATTGCTATAGTGTCATCGAGAAAAACACTCGGGAAGATACTCTCTAGTACCTGGGTAGTTGGGTAGTACGGATAAGAGTATGGTCTATCCTCCTTAGTTAGTGCCCTGAGATATTGGGTTGAGTACTACTGTTGGACCCCACACATATATCAGAGAGCTATAGCACAGGGAAATCCCTTGTCTCTAGAACACTTGAATACCTAACCCTTCGGGACAGAAACATAAACAAATTAAAACAGACAAGATCTATTTCCACACAAATGTGTTCGGGTTGCCAAGTAAATACACATTTCTTTCTAGTTAAGCATTTGGGCATTTCCTCTCTGCAGTATTCTTTAGACCAGAGTATAACTCCGCAAGTGTAAAAAAAAAAAAAAGTCTGGAAATTTTTTCACCATCATTTGAGACCTATTCCTTTGGATTCATCTCTTTTCCCTTATCACATTCATCCATATTATTTTTTGGAAAAAATTTTGACCCCACCCACCCCTTTTCAATTCCCCCATTCTCATGGCCCATACCCATAGCCAAGACTTGGAAGCTCGCTTCAACACCTTGCAATCTGGTCTCATCAAGACCCAACAAGAAGTGAAACAACTCAGTGACAATGTTGCTTCCATCAATACAACCATACAGTCCTCAATGGAGGAAATCAAACAAGACCTCACCACCCAGCTTGAATTATTATTTTCGGCACTTTGGACCAAACTGCATATCCCTACAGATAACCCTTCCTCTTCCTCACCTCCACATACTAAAGGTGACCATTCCTCTCATTCCCATAACTTTCAGAACCATCACTTTCAACGTGATCTACACCTTCCGTGGGTGGATGTGACCAAATTTTATGGCTCATACCCCACTAGTTGGGTAACCCAAATGGAACATTATTTCTCTTTATATGAAATTACAGATGAATTTGCCAAACTCTGGTATGGTGTTCTCCATCTAGATCAAGAATGTTGGCAATGGTGGAAATGGAGAAAAACTTCTTGTCAAGGGTATATTGCTTGGACACACTTTGTGGCAGAGATTTATGAACGCTTTGACACTGACACCAACCATTTGGGTCATTTGACATAGTTGAAACAATTAGGAACAGTGGAAGACTTTATAGCTGCCTTTGAGCGTCTGGATTTTAGAATAGAGGGCATGTCTGATGCCTTTTTCCAAGAGTGTTTTATCAACAGCCTCAAGGATGAGATTTGGGCCCATGTCCTCATGGCTCAGCCTCAGAGTTGGGTGGAGGATACTAAAAGAGATAAATAAGCACAACAGGTTGTATCTTCTCAAAACCAAAAACCCTCCTTTATCCCTCGCCCTAAACCAGTAAATCCCATTACTCCCTCTGCTCCACTAAAGATCCAAAAATTGACCAGGGCTGAAATGGCTAAACGCCAACTCAAAGGCCTTTGTTATAACTATGATGACAAATATTTCCCGGGCCATAAGTGTAAAGAACAAAATATTTTTATGGCCATCTCCGAGGATATTTCGGAAGAGGATGTATAAACTCCCTTTGTGTCTGAGTCACCTAAATCCACTGACATAACCCCTCCCTCAGACCCTCCCAAAGTAGAACTGGTCATTTCCCTCAATGCTCTCATTGGCTTCTCCGCTCACCAAACCCTCAAGCTAATCGGTTACATCAA
>JZKD02S1761004.1:24263-34721 GCA_000966675.3 Picea glauca | reverse complement strand
GGCCTGAATCTCCTCCTTGAGGCCACTGATAAAACACTCTCGAAAGAAAGCATCAGTCATGCCCTCTATTCGAAAAGAAATGCGCTCAAAGGAAGCTATGAAGTCTTCTATGAAGAAGCACAAGCAGTAGAAGCAGCGGTTCGTTTCCCAGTTGAATATCCAATTGATCCAAGCTGGCACGACATGGCATGAATTTACGTCATGAAATTTCGTATAAGGAAAACCCAGTGATTATACCAACTAGCACGCACCGACAGATGGAATTAGAGCAATTGCTTAGGCTCGGTAAAAGCTTGTTCCATATTGTTTCAACTTTGTCAAACGGACCAAATGGTTGGTGTCTATGTCAAAGCGTTCATCAAGCTCAGTCAAAAATTGGGTCCAAGCAATATATCTTTGACGGGAAGTTTTTCCCCATTGCCACCATTGCCAACGTTCTTGATCTAGATGGAGAACACCATACTAGAGTTTCACCAAGTCATCTATGATGCCGTATAAAGAGAAATAATGTTCCATTTAGGTTACCCAACTCGTGGGGTCCGAGCCATCAAATTTGGTCACATCCACCCGTAGAAGGCGTAGGTCACATTGAAAGTGATGGGGCTGAAAGGTATGGGAATGGGAGGAATGTTCACCTTCAGTATTTGGAGGTGCTTCAGAGAATGGGTCATCTGTAGGGATCTTCAGTTTGGTGCAGAGTGATGCAAAGACAGATTCAAGTTGGGTGGTCATTTCTTGTTTGACTTCCTCCATTGAGGAGTGCATGGTTGTATTTATGGTTGTATTGATGGATGAATCGATGGAGGCAACAGTAGCACTGAGTTGTTTCACTTCTTTTTGGGTATCGAGGAAACCAGATTGCAAGGTGTTGAAGCGAGTTTCCAGATCTTGGCTACGGGTATGGGCCATGAGGATGGGTGAACTGAAAAGGGGCGGGCGGGGTCAAAAAAATTTCCGAAAAATGATGTGGATGAATGTGATGAGGGCGAAGAGATGAATCCAATGGAATAGGTCTCAAATAATGGTGAAAAAAATTCCAGAATTTTTTTTTTTTTTTTGTACACCTGTGGAGTTATACTCTAGTCTGAAGAATACTGTAGTGATGAAATCCCCAAATGATTAACCAGAAAGAAATGTGTATTTACATGGCAACTCAAACACATTTGTGCGACAATAGATTTGGTCTATTTTAATTTGTTTATGTTTTTGTCCCCCAAGGGTTAGGTATTCAAGGGTTCTACAGACAAGGGTTTTCCCTAGCTCTCTAATATACATGCGAGGTCCAACAGTAGTACTCAGCCCAATATCTCAGGGCACTAACTAAGGAGGATAGACCATACCCTTAGCCGTACTACCTGACTACCCAGGTACTAGAGAGTATCTTCCCAAGTGTTGTTCTTAGTGAAACTATAGCAGTCCGGCGACTGATAGGTTTATCTAAATAGGGCTTCAGGAAATCTAGGTCGATCCGTACACAGGTGTTGTCTGATGCGCTACCACTCAAAGGGGTACCAACAGGGGTTACAAGGGTGGCCAAGAAATGTGTGCTTAAGAACAAATAGTATTTCCTGCGTGTATGAATCCCTCAACCACGGGATTATGCACGTAACGAAAGATCTTTGTAGCTTAAAGATGCTGGAATAAGTCTCTACCCTGGAAAAAAAAATCCCACAATTTCTGCCGAGGAAAGTGCTCTGATACCACTTGCAAGATACCAAATATAATAAGTATGCAGAACAAAAATAAAATGCTATAAATGGCAGAATAATAGTAATATAACGAGCATAATCTCCACAATAACACAGAAATGATATAAGAACAACAACAGAAATAGCACTTTGATTCAAAAATCAATGTTCACGGGCCTCTTCGAGGGGGCAACCTCCAGTCGAGCAACGCTCTGTTACAATAATCTCCAAGATAGGGTTTTCATACCCTTGACCCTTATTTATACTAAATATGTCTATCAAGAGAAGCATCTAGAGGAAGATCCTTCTAGAAGTGGAAGCTTCTATTAGGTCTTCTTACAACCGCCTTATTCTATTTTATTTAAAGGCCTTATTAATATTGACCTTTATTACATATGAATATATTGATCTACCTATGTGTGGGTTAGGACCCTAACAGACTGAGCTGGGAGAAGGAGAGTAACCTCCATCCCTATCTATTACTATGTTAGGAGAAGGAGAGTAACTGTAACATCCCCCGGGCACCCACAGGCCAGGGAATTCCACTCCAAAGAAATCTCTCATGCTTTGATGCCAGTTGGTAACATCCCTAGCCTTAAATAGGTTGGGCCATGCTACTCTAGGGAATGCTTTCATTCTCTTACTGCGAAACATACGGTAACATACCCCGTATTCAACTGAGCTATGGCACATAAATTTTCTCTTCAAACTGCATGAAACTTAAACATATACATACAACACTCTTGCAGAAGCTTTACATATAAACATAAACAAACAATTACATTTTGTAATATATGATTTCATACTAAAATAATAGTAAACACAAATATGCAGCATATACAGGGAAATACCCATAAACATACAAGCAATTATAATCACATATATGATAAACCATAACATAAGCACATAAATAACAATGCAGCATATAATTTTATCATACGACTGGTACTTATCTTGGAAATATTGTCACCAACTGCGTACAGCTCGTCCATGAACCTCCCAACCTTAGACTACATTTTTCATCACTCTCAACAGTGAGTCACCCTCGAGCTGGGATGGAACTCCACCTGGGTAAAGAGGTTCCTAACTGGGCTAAGGTTCATAGACAAAAGGAAAGACTCCATATCAGGTGCTCTCTCAACTAACAGACTACAGCATCTCATTCCCCACATGCCTGTCCCACCAAAGGAAGCGTGCCCCTTCTCTTCTCAACATTCCCTCGATTGCCCCACTTCCCTTCCAGAGCTTCAACAAAAGGCCAGACAGGAAGTATCTGATCATTGTAGTTGCAGTTTAGCACCTTCGGGAATCAATCCCCAACAATTCTCTCACTCAGAGAATTGCTCACAATCCTGAAAACCTGCCTCTTCAATTTCCCACGAGCCTGACAACCAGCTTCTTCAATCCCGCTCCCAAGCTAACCAGGTACACCAAATGGAATGGTTAAGGAACAAGCTCAAATACAATGAAATGGATGTCTCAAGGATAACGGACTGCGTGAATGAAAATGGTCATGGAATCATTGACTAGATAACTGAGTGATGGAAGGAATCATCGTGAAATTGATCGTGAAGTATGATAGTGAGAATGATCGTGAAGGTGATGGTGAGAATGATCCTGAAAAGGTGACCAAATGAGCTAAGTCTCCACGATATGAATGCATGTCCCCAACTTGACACTTGTCATATCAGAAGTTACTTTGGTCCACTTGTCCCCAACTTTAGAACTTGGGATAAAATAATTATCCATACTTTATGCTTTAGGAAATATTAATATAATATTCCTTTTTGGCTTAAGCTCTCTAGCTTAGCCCTTTCCCTTGACTTTTGGCCTTCTCTTTCCCTAGTTGGTGAAGTTCATTCCCCCATATATTTTATCGTGGCTGATCTGTGCGCAACAATGTATTTTATATTAATCATGAGACATATACAAAATAGGCGCACTAGACTTTAACATCTAGGCGATATAGCCTAATTCCAAAACATAAGCATTCCATCTTATAATAACTAGCTCACCAGGCTATATCACATATCATATACACAAGGTTCGTTGACCTCCATACTATGCGCACTTTAGTTACTACGCGCGGTATCTGGGAATGTGCACACTACATCATTTTACTGCGCAGTTCATGCACGCACTATGCCATGGAAGATGCATTACAAAATGATGTCAAAACAGCTTACCCGCTTAAGTACACTTACATTACATTTACAATTGGGTTCGGCCGAGTGATATTACAATCCCCTCCCCTTATTTATGCACTGTCCTCAGTGCATCATACACTCATATACAACAGAGTTTTCAAAAATCTTCAAAAAGATGCGGGCATTCTGTCCACATTGCATCCTCATGCTCCCAAGTAGTGTCCTCGGGACTGTACCAGGTCCATTGGACCTTTACAAGACCTATGGCTCGGTTTTAGAGCTGCTTGACTTTCCGGTCCAAAATGTGCACTAGATGTACTTGAAAAGCGCCTTCTTGCTCCACCTGAATCACATTCCAATAAATAAAATGATTAGCATCAGGTATATATTTCTTTAGCAATGATACATGGAAGACATTATGAACAGACATAGATGCAGGCAATGCAATCATATAAGCAACTGGACCAATCCTCTCTAGGATTTCAAATGGCCCACAAAATCTGGTTGCCAACTTGGCACAGCTTCCCAGCTTCAGGGAGCTTTTGTTAGCTTTCACTTTCAAAAAAACATGACCACACACTTTGAATTCTCTGTGGGTTCTTCTCTTATTGGCATAACTGTTATGTCTGTCTTGGGTAGCTTTTAAATTCTACTTAATTTTTATCATTTGTTCCTCCATCTCCTTGAGAAAATATGGCCCAACTACTGTCCTATCAGTTGGATTATCCCAACTTACTGGAGAATTGCACTTTTTGTCGTAAAGTGCTTCAAATGGACTCATCTTCAATGATTCCTAATACCCATTGTTGTAAGTGAATTCTACCAAGTGTAGGTATTCNACTTTAGAACTTGGGATAAAATAATTATCCATACTTTATGCTTTAGGAAATATTAATATAATATTCCTTTTTGGCTTAAGCTCTCTAGCTTATCCCTTTCCCTTGACTTTTGGCCTTCTCTTTCCCTAGTTGGTGAAGTTCATTCCCCCATATCTTTTATCGTGGTTGATCTGCGCGCAGCGATGTATTTTATATTAATCATGAGACATATACAAAATAGGCGCACTGGACTTTAAAATCTAGGCGATCTAGCCTAATTCCAAAACATAAGCATTCCATCTTATAATAACTAGCTCACCAGGCTATATCACATATCATATACACAAGGTTTGTTGACCTCCATACTATGCGCACTTTAGTTACTACGCGCGGTATCTGGGAATGTGCACACTACATCATTTTACTGCGCAGTTCATGCACGCACTATGCCATGGAAGATGCATTACAAAATGATGTCAAAACATCTCACCCGCTTAAGTACACTTACATTACATTTACAATTGGGTTCGGCCGAGTGATATTATAATCCCCTCCCCTTATTTATGCACTGTCCTCAGTGCATCATACACTCATATACAACAGAGTTTTCAAAAATCTTCAAAAAGATGTGGGCATTCTGTCCACATTGCATCCTCATGCTCCCAAGTAGCGTCCTCAGGACTGTACCAGGTCCATTGGACCTTTACAAGCCCTATGGCTCATTTTTAGAGCTTCTTGACTTTCTGGTCCAAAATGTGCACTAGATGTACTTGAAAAGCGCCTTCTTTCTCCACCTGAATCACATTCTAATAAATAAAATGATTAGCATCAGGTATATATTTCTTTAGCAATGATACATGGAAGACATTATGAACAGACATAGATGCAGGCAATGCAATCATATAAGCAACTGGACCAATCCTCTCTAGGATTTCAAATGGCCCACAAAATCTGGTTGCCAACTTGGCACAGCTTCCCAGCTTCAGGGAGCTTTTGTTAGCTTTCACTTTCAAAAAAACATGACCACACACTTTGAATTCTCTGTGGGTTCTTCTCTTATTGGCATAACTGTTATGTCTGTCTTGGGTAGCTTTTAAATTCTACTTAATTTTTATCATTTGTTCCTCCATCTCCTTGAGAAAATATGGCCCAACTACTGTCCTATCAGTTGGATTATCCCAACTTACTGGAGAATTGCACTTTTTGTCGTAAAGTGCTTCAAATGGACTCATCTTCAATGATTCCTAATACCCATTGTTGTAAGTGAATTCTACCAAGTGTAGGTATTCCTCCCATTTCGATGGTTTTTCCATCACATACATTCTCAATATATCTTCTATCACTATGTTCACCCTCTCTGTCTGTCCATCAGACTCGGGATGATAAGTTGTACTAAAGTTCAAATTCATTCGGAATCCTTTGAACAATCCTTTCCAAAAATTCGAGGTGAATTTCGGGTCTCTGTAGGACACAATTGTTTTAGGAATTTAGTGCAATCATGCCACTTCCTTCATGAAAATATCAACAACATTTGTTTCCTTGTGAGTAGTTTTCAATGGAATAAAATAGGCAACTTTCATAAGCTTGTCCACCACCACCATGATCGAATCATGCAGCTATTCTAGCCAATCCCGTAATAAGATCCATTGTCACCACTTCCCACTTCCATTCAGGAATGGGTAAAGGTTGTAGCAACCCTGCTGGGTGCCTATTCTCAGCTTTAACTTTCTGGCATTCCATACATCTAGCGATGTATTCAGTGATCTCTCTCTTCATACCTGGCCAAAAGTAATGGCTCTTGATCACTGTCATGGTTTTTTGATATTCGGGGTGCCCTACATAAGGAACATTATGCATCTCATTCAAAATCATGCATTTCAAGTCCTGGACATTTGGAACAAAAATTATGTTCTTGTACAATAGTATTCCATCTATTCCCAAATTATAATTTGTAGCATTGTAGCATTGTTACCAATTCTTTGTATTGCAGATATGCATTTGCAACCTCCAGAATTTTTCTTTTAATAACAGTTTGATACATGCTAATGGCTATATCATGTAGTTCATGCACCTTCCTGCTGAGTGCATCACCCACTTTATTCTCTTTCCCCTTGATATGATTTATATCAAAGTCATATTCGCTTAGAAATTCTAACCATCTGCTTTGCCTAGCATTTAGATTTGGTTGGTCAAATAAATATTTCAGACCATTGTGGTTTGTTCTTAGCTCAAACCTCTTCCTCATGAGGTAGTGTCTCCATTTTCTCAAGGCATGCACTATGGCTGGCAAATCATGAGTGGCATAGTTTCTTTCATGATCCTTCAACTTCCTTGATTCATAACATATGNCATTGTCACCACTTCCCACTTCCATTCAGGAATGGGTAAAGGTTGTAGCAACCCTGCTGGGTGCCTATTCTTAGCTTTAACTTTCTGGCATTCCATACATCTAGCGATGTATTCAGTGATCTCTCTCTTCATACCTGGCCAAAAGTAATGGCTCTTGATCACTGCCATGGTTTTTTGATATTCGGGGTGCCCTACATAAGGAACATTATGCATCTCATTCAAAATCGTGCATTTCAAGTCCTGGACATTTGGAACAAAAATTATGTTCTTGTACAACAGTATTTCATCTATTCCCAAATTATAATTTGTAGCATTGTAGCATTGTTACCAATTCTTTGTATTGCAGATATGCATTTGCAGCCTCCAGAATTTTTCTTTTAATAACAGTTTGATACATGCTAATGGCTATAGCATATAGTTCATGCACCTTCCTACTGAGTGCATCAGCTAATTTATTCTCTTTCCCCTTGATATGATTTATATCAAAGTCATATTCGCTTAGAAATTCTAACCATCTGCTTTGCCTAGCATTTAGATTTGGCTGGTCAAATAAATATTTCAGACCATTGTGGTTTGTTCTTAGCTCAAACCTCTTCCCCATGAGGTAGTGTCTCCATTTTCTCAAGGCATGCACTATGGCTGGCAAATTATGAGTGGCATAGTTTCTTTCATGATCCTTCAACTTCCTTGATTCATAACATATGAAAAACCCATTTTGAAAAAGGATTCCACCAAGTCCTTCATTACATGCATTTGTGCATACAATGAAGTCTTCATTTGGGTCTGCAATCCTTAATATTGGAGCACTTTTCAATAATTGTTTCAAGTGTTGGAAACTCTTCTCGCAATCCAGTGTCCACTGAAACTTCACTCCCTTTCTTTGCAAGGAAGTGATTTGGTGTGCAATCTTTGAGAATCCTTCAAAAAATCCTATGTAGTAGCCTGCAAGACCCATGAATGATCTCACCTCTGTCACATTCTTCGGTGCTGACCATTCTCTAATGGACTCTATCTTCTCAGGATCCACTGCTATCCCATCCTTTGAAATGATATGCCCCAAATAATGAATTTATTTATGATAAAATGAGCACTTGCTCAATTTGGCATACAAATGATGCTCCCTTAATACTTGCAACACCATCCTCAAATGATGTTCATGCTCTTCCTCTGACTTAGAATATATAATAATGTAATCCAAAAAGACATTGACAAACTTTCCAAATATTCTCGGAAAACACCATTCATTAAGCACATGAAAACGGCTGGTGCATTTGACAACCCAAATGGCACCACTGTGAACTCATAATGACCATACCTTGTCCTAAAGGCGGTCTTGCTGATATATTCTTCTTTAATCCTTACCTGATGGTATCCTGATCTGAGATCTATCTTTGAAAATATATTTCCATCCTTCAATTGATCAAATAGATCATCAATCCTTAGCAAAGGATACATGTTCTTAACAGTCACTTTATTCAACTGTCTGAATTCAATGCACAATATTAGTGTTCCATCTTTCTTTCTCACAAACAAGACTGGGGCACCCCAAGGTGACACACTTGGGCGTATATACCCCTTCTTCAGAAGTTCTTCAAGTTGCATTTGCAACTCCTTCAACTCTGGTGTACTCATTCTGTAAGGAGTCTTTGATATTGGCGCTGCTCCAGCATTAAATTTATAGAGAAATCAATGCCTCTCCTTGGGGGTATTCCTGGTACCTCCTTGAACACATCGTCAAAATATTCTAGGACTTCATAATCCTCCAAATTTGGCACCTTATATCTAGGTGTCTCCGCCAAATGAGCTGCAATTATTTGACACCCTTTTCTGTAACATTTCTTCAGCTACAATGCTGAAATTTCTCTAATGGTTACTGCCCTGGGAATTCCCTGTACTTTCCTTAATTTCCCTTCCTCATCCAAGCAAGTAAATTCTTTGTTGTGACATTCTAAGAGAGTATGATGTTGGTCCAACCAATCCATCCCAATTAGACAATCATAGGAACCTACAGGCAATATGTTTAAATATGCCTTGGTGTTCAGTCCATTCATGTCTATGAGGCATGACTTAACTATCTCATTAACTTTTCTTCTAGATCTTGTAGCTAGCTGCACCAACCAGGATTTCCCATGCCTAATTTTTGGCAATTGCAAACTTTCCACCATCTTAGGGTCTATATAATTATGACTAGCTCCTGAATCAATTAAAATAACAATGGTTTGGTTGTTGATCATACCTTCCACTTCAATCATGTGGGATTGATACTATGCTTACTTGTTGTCTAGGGCTATAAAATCCTTGGCACATATCTTCCCATGTCCTCTATTGTTTCATCTTGTTGTACATTGTGAACAGCGCTACCTTTTTCACCTTTGTGAGGACAATCTCTGAACCCATGATCTCCTTTACAACCCCAACATTGAATAGGTGGTTGCCTTGGCCATTGACTCCATATGTCAATCGTTCTGGGTTCTTTAGGAATTTTTTTTCATTGTGTATTATTTCTGAAGAATGGTGGCTTAGCTCCCTTCTTCCTTTGATCCATATTGAATTTCTTATTGTCTTCCCAAGCCTTTTGGAAAACTGGCCTTGCTTTCTGTTGATCATATAGGCATTTAGCTCACCTTATGGTCTCTTCCGGTGTCTTTGGATCATCATACTGTATTTCTTCACTAATGAGTGATGGTGATCCACTCAAATACCTTTGAATTTTGACTGTCTCATCCTTGATGAAAGAGACATACTTCAGCAGTTCTAGAAACCTTCCCTCATATTCATCTATGGTCATACTTCCAAGATTGAGTTCAAAGAACTCTTTCATTTTCTTGTCATAATATATATTATTCAAGTATATCTTCTCAAAATACTTCTTGAATTCCCTCCAAGCAACACTTTTCTCTTTAATGTGTTTCACCTACACAAGTTGATCCCACCACATAGAGGATTTTCCCTTGAGTTGATAGATAGAAATTCTACCTTCTGCATGAGAAGAATAATTATGCAATTGGAAATATTTTCTCATGCCCAGCAACCATGTCTTTGCATCTTCATCCTTTTTGTGCTCTCCATCAAATGTAGGAGGTTTGATTTTGTTCATTTCTCCTCATAGTTCATCTACCCCATACCTCTTATACCTTGTGATAGGGAATGGACTTGAGTTGATGCATGTTCTCTTATTGGAATGCCTTGGGGAGTGATGGTGATGTCTTCTAATACGTCTTTCTTTTGTTTCCTCATCCAAAGGCTTGTGACTTCCAAATTTGCTTAAGCCACTCTCCTTAATCAATTTATTTTCTACTATGTTCAAGCCCTCCAATAACTTCATGTTGAAGTCATCCTGTTGCTCTTTGGCTCTCATAAGCCTTTCATTATTATCTTTATGTCTTTGGACATCCTTCTACAAATTCTTAATGGTCTCTGCCATAATCATGTTTTCATTCCTTTCTTCTCCATGTC
>JZKD02S1760993.1:89853-102378 GCA_000966675.3 Picea glauca | reverse complement strand
CCATCTTCTTAAGGATTTCCCTAGTCTATCCAAGGGTATAGAAGCATGGTCTACACACCCTCGCTAACCCATGTCGTTAGCCTTTGAACAACATGCTGATGAACTCCCGTCAACTAGTCACGATATAGTTGGGAAGAAGAAAAGTAGAGCCAAGTTCCCATGTATGTTATGCAAAGGGCATCATCAAACTCACCTTTTCCCTCGTATGGATGAAGCCTCAAAATTACTGGAAGACATGACTGTTTCATAGCCTCAACTTCCAGCTACTTATCACAAGCTTTCTCTCGACCCACCTATAGTTGATGGAATGATCAATCCGGTCCCCTCATCGGTTAGTCTAGTTGATCATGTAGTCAATCTGGTCACGTCCTTAGTGGAACCAGTTGACACAGTGGTCAATCCCACTCTCCCATTAGAGAGTGCAACCCATGCGGTCAATTCATTTCCATCCGTCGACCCCATTCTCCCCTTGGAGAATGAAACCTAAGTGGTCAATATCATCTCATCATCAGTCGATCCTACTCACTCACTCGAGGGTAAAACGGATACTGCTCATGTTTTTCTTGTTGATATAGAATCTACCATGATCGGGGGTATTCCTCCTTCTCCCCTGGAACCCCCTCCAAGTAATGAGACCATACTTTTTAATTGGGGTGTGCTAATTGGACCTCGTCTTCCCTCTCACATTCCTTTCTAGATTATAGTACAGGTTTGTGGTCAGGATGTTCCTCATACATTGATAGATGAAGGTGTGTCCATTAGTATTTTGTCCTCTCTCGCTTGGCAAGCTTTGGATTGTCCTCAGCTTGCACTAGTTACGCAGAATCTGTTAGCTTTCATCAGAAGAACCAATAAAACTTTAGGGACCCTTCCTCAGTTTCTTGTAACTTTGGGAGGGAAAACTGTCTTTATTGATGTCATGTTAGTCCAAGACCCCTTGGATTTCTCTTTACTCCTTGGGAGAGATTATGTCTATGTCATGAAAGCTATTGTGTCCACTTTTTTTTGTGTGATATATTTCCCTCACGATGGAATAATTGTGACTATTGATCAACTTTGATTCATCGGTCCTAATTGGATTACCTCCCTTAGTGGTTCTTATATGCAAATGGTATCACCCATGCCACAGGTAAATTATGTGGAGTTGTCTTCCATACCTTCCACTAACAATGACAATGAATTGGATCCAGTAGTTGGCATAGTGACCTCTTTGGTAGGGATATTGGAGCCTGACCTCCTTACCCCTCTCGCCACCCTCGACATGTGTTCCTTTGAGAGTGTGTTTCTTCTGTCAAATGAAGATCTCTTGGAATCCATGACCGAGTTTTGTCCCTTGACATGGTGTCCTTCCAGAGCATTTTCCTCTTGGAAGCCGTGATCAAGAAGAGCCTTGAGCATGGTTTTCTTCTTTCAAACTCGTTAAAAAATGAAACCAGCTGCGAGAATAATTTTTGCATTTCTGTAGCAACCTCATTAAAAAATGAAACAAAGCTTATGCACATAGTTCTTCTCATGTGTCAAGCTCGTTAAAAATTGAAACAACTTCCCCCTCTCCATTTTGGTCAAGTCCTACTATAGTATTTGAAGCTTCATTTCATTCTCCTTTGCAGTTGGATGAAATGAATCTTGGGGGGAATTTGCTTCTAGCCTCTGGAATTCATGCCGAAGTTGAGACCCTAGCTTCTTAAGTTGGGGGATAAGTACCAACCATGCATTGGGAAGTATCAAGTATAGTTTCCTCTGGTTCAAGCTTGTGTAAAAATGAAACCAGGTCCAAGAATAGTTTTGGCTAGTTTTTAAGCTTGTGTAAAAATAAAATCTATCCCAAGCATAGTTTTGTTTGTTTTAAATCTTGCGTAAAAATGAAAACAATCACGAGCTTAGTCTTTGTTTTTTCTCATGCTCGTAAATACATGAGAATAATTTACCGAGCTTAGTCTTTTTTCTTTCTCGTGCTCGTAAATCGATGAGAATGTAACCGAGTAAACTTTTATCACTTTTTTGGGCTCATAAAGGTTATACAAAAAAGGAACCCCCTGGAGTTCTATTTAATCTCTTTTCAGACTCTCTAAACATGAAACGATTGTCGAGGGATTTTGTTCTTTTCATGCTCGTTAAAGTATTAGAAAACACGTATGTTGAGCGATATTTTATCTCTTTTTCGGTCTCATCAGACTACTTTACGAAAAAGGAACTGAGAGATTTCTCTTTAAGTGTTTTTTAGACTCTATAAACATGAAAAACCCCTGAGTTTTCTTTATTTGGAATCATTAAACAAACATCAAAAGGCCCATATGGGACCGAACCACTCCTTCCTAGGGTTCGTTAAACATACTCCGAGGGACTCGTCCGAAGGATGAGCTTACATTACAAGCATATGTTATCCTTCTCAAGCTTGCGTAAAAATAAAGAGGTACTCGCCAGTAATGGTGGGGGGAAAATTGGGAAAGAAATGTGTCTAAATTTGTATTCTATGGAAGAGTCACCTTTGAACATGATGCCCTTTCACTCGCTTTGTGTCTAGTTTGGGAAAATACACTTGTATCTTGATCATACTCCTTTATAAGATTACAAATCAGTCTATGATCCCTATTGTTGAGTCAGTGTTTCCAAGACAGTTGTCATGTCATCATTATGTTCAAAGAGTAGTTCAACCCAGAAATCCTTCTATTGCATCAACCATTTCTGCATTCCTTAAGCCTTCTATTGCGTCAGCCATCCTTTAGTCAGTCCTGAATCACTTATTACTCTAATCTACATCAAATCTTGTTACCTATTTCGTTTCATTTATGGGGGATACATTAAGGCCCTCCTGTGACGAGTCTTTTCCTGACGACTTCAACTTATTATCCAGGAATTAGAATTAGAAACTAATTGGTACCTTGGAACTTGCATGCCTCAATGGTAGGTTTCCTCGCTCTTGACAGTGGGTTTTCATTATTGACCTCGGATCGGGAGATTCTTCCAAGTGTTCGACCTCAACTCATTGATTCACGTTCGTTGGATTGTACTACTGTATCTTGGGAGTCATTGACATTAATGGTGATTTCCCTCGCACTTGTTAACGATATTCACTAATGACCGATAATCAAGTGGTTTCTACCATGTTCGACTTCAACACATGTAATCACATGGCTAGATTCGAACTATAGAGTGGTGGAGATGAAGACCCTGGATCTTTTCTGACAGATTCAGGTTGTGTTGGAGTATATTCAGTTTGTACTGTTGCATAGATCCACATTGAATGTCTCATGGCTATGTTCAAATTTGAGTCTTTAACACATAGATCCACAATGTATTTTTGGTGGCTATCTTCAGATTTGAGTCATAATGGCATGGATCCATAGTGTATGTTTGGTGGCCATGACATGTATTACTTGACATGGATCTTCACATGTCGGCATTTATTCTTTGAGTCATTTGTATTCTGAGTATGGGAATGCCTACCTCAGTGATGATATATTATTGTACTGTATTTCCTTGTTTGTTGATAGGTTTCTGACCGGCTGTTCCTTGTTCCCTACACACACTCGACGAATTATATTATCTATCACTCTATTCTTACTTCATACTTTGGGGGGCTCTCTGTTACACATTATATTCATCACCACTATGATTGTTAATGATGTAAACCTATCTGTTGCCTTCAGAGGGGTCAATGGCCTGAATTCATGAAGAAAGAAGGGAGAAGAACTTTACCTGAGAGAAGAAATTGGATTTTCCTTTGTAAAATCCATATTAAGGAGGATTTTCGCAGGTTTCTCTATACATAGGGTGCATAAATTATGGATTTCCGTAGGTTTCATTATAGCTAGGTTGTGGAGTTTCCATAGGATGCATTACAGCTAGGATGCGATGGCCTTCGTACTTGGGAAAAATGAGCATTTTCTTGATGCTTCTAGAAGGAGAAGATTCTATGGTGAGGTGGCCTCCGAATGGTTTGGATCTTACTCACTTTCATGATTTAGTGGGATCATCCTAACCTCGTCACCTTATCCTCTTCAGCTTATAAAAGGAGAGGAGCTCTCATGGAGAAAGCTAGTTGGATTGAGCTTGGGAAATTTATGTTGGCTTTGATCTTTGCTTTGTCAAGATAGATTGTGAGTAGCTATCAGATACATAGTATCAGAATCCATTGGAGCAAGAAGTGTGTGGGAAGCAAGGGATTGTTGGAAGGAACCTGACGAGATCAAGACATTTGGTTGTATCTTTCTTCCACATTATATAATACAGTGGCATGTTTCTTTCTCATAAAATCATTCTAATTTTATTACATGACTCCTTGATCACATGTTTAAGTTTACATTGAATCTACTATTGTTGCTTTCCCTTTGGTTGGTTTGTGTTATTGCATATTTGATATCACAAGAGCACTGAAGCAAAGCAGGGACAATAGAGATATAAGGAAGCGATATATTAAGGTATGTCATCCATCCATTCTTTGGTAGTAAATTCAATGATAACAACTTAGGGAAAGCGTCATGTCCTATCTTGTTTTTTTCTAGATCCAGGTGGATATAGGGAGATTAGTTTATGTCTGCATTTATCGATTTATCCAATAACAATAGCCTCATTATCAAGTACCCCGAGATTCAACACCTTCATAGTTACAGGAGTCATAATGAGATAGGGAGTCACGACCTTGATTGATGGTGGGTAAACCCACAACTTTATTGATGCACCCTGGGTGGCTAGAAGACAAATAGCTACAGAGGACTTTGAGGGGTTCAAAGCAGCGGTGGTCGACAGATTTAATGTATCTTGCACGAAGAAAATTTATAGATTTTCCTTGACAATTGGTAACTACAACTTGACATAAGAACTTTATGTGGTGGATGTGGCAGATTCAAATGCAATGTTGGGTGTTCATTGGCTTTATACATTAGGGGACATTAGCACAAACTACAAACACATGACCATGAAGTTGTTCACACCAGGAGGGAAATAAGTTGTACTGTGAGGCATGGAAAACAATGCTCCTACAGTAGTATCAAACAAAAGAATGGAATCCATATTTAGACATGAAGATGTAGTATATGCAACACAATGCTTTATTATGTTCCAAACAGATGATGAAGGAAGAAGGCACTATCATGCATACATCTAGGATTTATTGAGTAGACATGACAAGGTATTTGGGAAGATACCTCTAGGGAGACCCCATGACAAAGTTTTTGAGCACACCATCGAACTTGAAGAGGGGGCCAAAACAGTGATCACCACGTCGTACAAGAATCCCAAGAAGTTCAAATATGAAATAGAAAAATCAATCAAGGAGTTGCTTGACATGGGGCACATAAGACCCAGTTCCAGTCCTTTCGCTTCTTCGGTGGTATTGGTTAAGAAGAAGGATAGGAAAACATGGATGTGTATTGATTATTGGCACTTGAATAAGAAAACAATAAAAAATAGGTACCCTATACCCAGGGTCGATGAGCTTCTTGATGAGATGCACGAAGCAATGTATTTCTTGAAGATTGATCTTCGATTCAGATATCATCATATTAAAGTCCGTGAGGAGGACATTCATAAAATTGCCTTTAGGTGCCATTATGGGAACTATGAGTTCTTTGTCATGCCTTTCGGATTGAACAATGCGCCTGCTAATTTTCATTCATGCATGAATCACATATTTAGGAAGCAATTGTGGAAGTTCCTATTGGTATTTTTTTATGATGTCCTGATATACAGTAAGACCTGGGAGGAGCATTTGGCACACTTGGAGGAGATTTTGAGCATTATGGATGAGAAATCCTTATATGCCAAAGAAAATAAGTGTGAATTTGATATGAAAAATATTCTCTACTTGGGGCATATAGTCAGTGCACAGGGAGTGCAAGTTCACAGGGAGAAGATACAGGCTATTCTAGATTGGCCACCACCTAAGGGTATCACACATTTGCGAGGGCTCCTTGGAATATGTTGTTACTACAATTTCTTTGTGTCATGATTCTCTCATTTGACCACCCCTCTTACTAATCTTACGAAGAAAGGGGATTTTTGTTGGACATAAGAGGCCCATAATACCTTTGATAAGATGAAGGAAGTGATGAGTTCTTGCCTCATTTTGGCACTTCCTGATTTTACTCATCCCTTTGTGTTAGAGTGTGATGCATTTGGTGTTGGCATATGAGCGGTTTTGATGCAGTGGAATCATCCTATTTCATACGAGAGAAGGAATATCTCTTCCATTGAGAGAATTTATCCCATCTATGACAAGGAAATGCTCGCCATAATGCATGCATTGGAAAAATTCAGACAGTACCTGGTAGGTGGGAGGTTTGTTGTCAAGAGTGATCACAATAGTTTGAGGCACTTCTTGGGGGAAAAGCATCTTAATGAAAGACAACAGAAATGGGTCAGTAAAGTACAATAATATGACTTCGATATTGAGTACATCAAAGGAAAGAAAAATGCATTTGTTGATGCTCTATCTAGAAGACTAGAGTTGTGCTCGCTATCAGAAATATTTGTAGATTGGAAATCTAAGCTTGTGGTGCAATATTCCAAGAGAAAATTTGCTTGTGAGGTAATGGATAGAAGCATGCATGATGACATATACAAGGTGTTAGATGATATAATATACTACAAGGATCACATATACTTGGTTCTAGAGTCCAAATTAAAGGAGAAAATTATGAAAGCCATACATGACACACCTTTAACTGGGCATCTAGGATATTTCAAGACATACAGGAATATCAGAGAGAGGTTCGCATGGAACGGTCTCAAATATGATGTATTGAGACATGTGCAGGAGTGTGTGACTTGTCAACAAAATAAGGCAGAGCATACCCACCCTGCATGATTACTTCAACCACTTCTCATTCCAGAGCATATCCATGGACTATCATAGGGATTCCAAAGACACATGGCCAATATTGCATTTATGTGGTGGTCGATAGGTTGACCAAGTTCACTCATTTATTTTCCATATCCTCAGAGTACAAGGCTGCACATGTAGCATATTTATTCTTTAGGGAGATATTCATCTTTCATGGGTTGGCGGAAAATATTGTTAGTGATAGGGACAGTCTTATTTATGAGTTATTTTTGGCAGGAATTGTTCAGGCTCATAGGAACAGAGTTGAATCCTAGTACGAGTTACCACCCACATATAGATGGCCAAAGAGAGATAATGAACAAATGGTTAGAGGGGTACTTGCATAACTACGTGGTCGGGAAATAGAAGACATGGGTTAAGTGGTTACATTTGGGTGAGCATTGTTATAACACCACTTATCATATGTCTCTGGGGATGTCACGATTTAGGGAATTATATGGATATGATGCCCCATCCTTTTTAGACTTGGCGTTTGGGGATAGCAGGGATCCCAAAGCCAAAGAATGTATTCATGAGAGCCAACACATTCTTAATTATCTTAAGGATAACCTGCAGATGACCCATAACCAACAAACATTATATGCATACAGGCATAGGGTCAAGCACACCTTCGAGGTAGGGGACTTGGTGTTTCTTAGGCTACAACCATGTAGATAGTATTCTCTGAAGAAGAGTGGTGCAAAGAAACTTAAGCCAAGATTTTATGTGCCTTATAGGGTGATAAGAAGAATTGGTGAAGTGGCTTATGATCTGGAGTTTCCATAAGGGAGTAATATTCATAACATGTTTCATGTCTTGTGTCTCAAAAAGGCATTGGGACAACACATCAAAACTTCAACAGAATTGCCTCCATTGGATGAGGAGGGGAAGCTAGTACTAGTTCCCGAGGAAGTATTGGAGCTTCGAGAAAAGAAGCTTAGGAACAGGGTAATCAGGGAATATCTGGTCATATGGAGAGAGTTTCCTATAGAAGATTCCACTTGGGAGAGTGAACAAATTTTGCAGCATCCAAATCTACAATTTCTTGGGGACAAGAAATCTCGGGGAGGGAGGACTATCATTTCACTTCCGAGTGATCATGGGACTTGGACGGAGTAGCCTAAGTGATTATCGTAGGCTATATTCCTTAAGAAGGGAATTAATTAATTTTTTAATGTCCTAAGGGGAAAACGTGCCTAATAAAATGACATTAGATAATTAAAAGGGGGGGGGGGATTTAAAAAGTTCCTAAAGTGACTTAGGAAGAATATGAAACATCACTTAAATTGATTAAAAGGCTAAAAGGTTTGCAAAAGAGTCAAAAAACAAATAAAAGGGAAAAAATGAGGGTTCCCTCTCTTATTCTAGCATTGGTATTTTCTAATTTTTCATTTAGAGAGCTCATTGTGGTTTTGAAACCCTTGGGNAAACATCATGATTTCCAAAAAATCAATTACATTCTTGTTTTAATACCCAGACACCACATTTATACTCAACAACCAACAAATTCTATATATGTAACTCATGGAAAAACATTTTCTAACGACTTGTATACTTCAAATCAGCTGGGTCAAGTCTGTCTCTGTTCAAATATTTTTTCTCTTGCCAAAATGTATAGACTATAATCCACAAAAAAATCAATGAGTGTACCATGGAAACTTATATCACCATCATATATATATATATATATATATAGTAAGGCTCAAAATTGGGTCTAACATCATAATTGTAAACTTGTTTATGTCATCATTGTTTAACAAACAATAAAAATTGAGCTCAAGTATATACCCATATTCAACCAAAATATCAAGCATATTGTAGCATGTTTATTCCAATGCACGAGTTCAAGGAAAGGAATAATTCCCCCCTTGTTTAAAATGATAGAGTCAAAATTTTTCTGAACAAGAAATCAAGTTACTGGCCAAACCAAGCATTAAAACTTCCAATAATCCAAGGCCCCAAGAAATTCAAAACTATTCTCAATTTCTCCGATGACCATATGACGAAGGAAAAAGTTTCAAGTTTTTAATTTAGTCCTCCAAAATTGCAAACTTAATGCAATGCTATCAAAATTACGAGGCTATCAAGAAACATGAAGACTCTTTTTATTTTCAATTATTCCTTGAACATGCACAAAATTGAAAAAACCCTAGGGTTTTAGAAAAATGGTAAGACCCAACACTTTTTGGCTCAGGCATAAATTTTAAATATGTGGGTTTGAAGCTAGTTTTAATACTTTCCTCTTTTTCTTCTTAAAAAATAATGTTACTCTGGTTCAAGACTAATATATCCAAACAAAGACATGCAAAGACATAACCAGATAGGATACAAGAAACCCACAGGTCAACAAAAGTCAAGATAAGGAAATGTGTCTGGTAAACTTGTAGTTTATGATGAAAGCCTTCCATAACAAGGTAATAGTCGACAATAAACCTTTGATATATCGTGAGGTGGAGTATAACAACAACGCCAAAGAAATATGTTAGAACCCATGAGTAAGGAAACTCCAGAGACATTTATATTTTTGAACCCATGAGTAAGGAAACTCCAGAGACATTTATATTTTTGAACCCATGTCAAAACTTTAATTAAAAGGAGAGGAAAATTGCTTACACTATCTCTATATGAMAAGATAAGATTTCAMATTACAACCACAACCTTTAAAATGAATGCCCGTGAATCAAAGAGAAAACAACATGTGCATTCACATTCAAAGAGAGCTTGTTTTCCAAATTATAACCAMAAATATTAACATGCATTTGATGGGTCTAATGGTGGAGTTACATACCTTTCCTGTAGTGCTTATTTCCCTTTCAAAAATGTGTTTTAGTGCCAACAATAGTCTCAACCAAGGTCAAATAGCTCTGCTATTCCAGAGCATAAAAACTCAAACAACAAGGAGAAAAACACTAGAACGTTCAGGTGACAACTCAATCAAAGCGCATGCGTCCCATGCATTGAATGCATCGGATATCACATTATTCCAAGGCATCTAACACCATTAAATCTTGATCCAACTCACCTTCCACTATGCTAGCCAATCACCAATCACATACCAAATAAGTGTTCCATGCATACCATTTATCACGTGCCCAAAACCATGTCACCTCGTAACGTTTAATGCATATCCAAATGACGACCAAACTTTATCACTATGTACCACATTTATTGCTAATAAATGATGTGACATGCATGCATACAAACCATCGTGAAAGGAAACAACAAGGTTGAAAAGGTGGCACCATCTTTCTTTTTAGAATATATCATATAAACAACCAAGGACCAAGCTTATGTTATTGAGACATATTATCTATAAATCATAGAGGCTTGAATTGCTCAATAACCTTTTGAAACTTCCTTATAATATCTATGAGAAGAATGCAATACGATTTATTTATTTTTAATTATGAGAAAAACCATCTTCTTTTCACAACAAGATCATAATCAAACCATAGAAATAACCATAACCATCACCATTGTAAATTGTAAGTGAGACTGATTTCTGAACTGTTAGCGAAACATAATCAAAACACATTCTTATGGAATCACATTAGCTTACAAGTGATACTCAATCCAATGGGATATTTGAAAGTAATTGACCTAGCTTTCTTCCTAGGGGGGCCCACCTATAGTTAGATATTTATATCATAGATAAATATATGAAATTTTTTAAATTGTGCTCTGCAACCATTTGCAGGCTTGGTGGCTTAGTTGATGATTTTATGAGTCAACATAACCTTAATATACTATCCTCCTATCCATATGACAACAAAATTTAGTCATAATAAGAAAGAGACAAGAAAAAAAGAGTACATGTTGTAGTATCAGGAACTAGGTCAGACATACAAGAGAGACACATTAAGCACATCAAGACACACACATAATCCCAAGAAAGAAGGAGATAAATGTGGGGAAGGATATCCAACCAACTTCATATTCCTTCTTCAAGAGTATTTATACATTGTATGGATGGTTGAAGCATTTGTGTCCACTCCAACTAATCATTCGTTAAGTTCTCTTATATATTTATCCTTTACTACATATATATTCATATATTTACTTAATATATAATTTCTATTGTATGATGACTATTACAAGGGCCTAGAAGACCTCCTCAACATCTCTCCCAAATCCTTGCTAGTCTCGAGAAAGCGTGCATATAACTAATGACATGTTACTCTTTATCCTTCATCTTCAATCGGGTAGATGCATGTGCAGCCAGTGAGTCTCGCAGCACTTTGCTCCCACTCAAAAATGGTCCTCTTGATCCTATTGTTACACTTCTCTTTGGTGCCTTCGAAGTGGTTAGTGGCTCATCCTAGGCCCATCCTGTCCTTGCACACACCCTATGGTGGAATATCATGCTTCAACCAACCTACCATTTCTATGCTTTCTGGTTTCTGAGGTCACAACCCAAGAACTATTCTTCAACATTTCTACCAAGGGGATCCATCAGTTTAATTTTTCTTGTGTCATCATCTCATCGTTTAAGCTCTCATGTGTGTGTCTCTCGATTTGATGTCTCTTTCTTGAATTCCTTTAACCATTTCTACCGCGCTTATCCTCAATGCTCAATATTTTACTACTTTTCTCTATTCGTTAAACTTGAACATGCTTCTTTATACTTTTCTGGTCTCTCAAAATATACATTCTACATTTAATATTACATGAAGGAATACTTTACTACAACTTGACTCAACTACTAAATGGATAAAAAAGACACTTGCTAGTATGGCACTTTAATCAACTGAATGTTTTCTACTGAATATCGCCGCAATCTCGTTAGCTATGCACCAACTTAAATTACCTCGCAAATAGGATCACTTGCCTTTATTGACTCATGTTTAATGCTCTCTCTTACACTTCTTTTTCAATTTTTACATTAAATCTTGATCGACTCAATCAATCGACCACTCTTCTTCTTAGTTGTTCAATACTCCAAGTCGATCTATCGACTATTGACCAAGGGTATTTCTCATTCTTTGTGCAGGTTACAAGTGTTGGGTCAGTTGGGCTCGTGAAACTAGGTGAACTCACTTTTATACTTGGTGAAAACTTCTTCCAGAAACCTCAACCAGTCCATGCGTTCGACGAGCAACCCAACTCCTCCTTCGTGTACTCACACAAATAGTCGAGTCGATCCTCCAGCGATCTCACACAATCAATTTTCAATGCATCCGTTAAGGCGTGGTTTTGGTTGACGACATCAATAATCACAATGTGATTTCAGCCAAGTCAGATTCTTGTTACACCTTCATGCCTTATTGTTATCTTCCTTTCTGTATTTACACAACACTTTTTAGTCTTATTTGAGTTGGCAGTGATGGCAATAGTACCATACCAAGAATATCCAAGAAAAATATAAATAAATAATTCTGCTTGTTGATTCAATGTTTTTTTTGGTGAGAGTGACAAAATTCCAGTAGATTATCATTCTTCATTATTGTTTTCAGGGATGATTTTAAGGTTGAAAATTTATTTTAAAATGTAAAAAATTTGGTGAATCTTACTAATCCGTCATATGCCAAACTTTGGTGAATCTTATTAATCTGTCATATGCCAACATAAAATGTTTGGGGATATTTTTGTAAAATTATTCAAATTTCTAAGGATTCTATATAGTTTGTATAAAATTTTGGCTATTTTTAAGATAAGAGAATTTTATTGTATAGAATTTGGGCGAATCATTTTGAGAATAGTAA
>JZKD02S1760993.1:652-44381 GCA_000966675.3 Picea glauca | reverse complement strand
TTATTGTCTAGCTAGATCTATTTTGTGCAGGTTCAACACATTTATAGGGATCCTCCTCTAACACATGAGTTAAAAACAAGGTCACGTAAGGAAGAGTCAAAGAGAAAACCCCTCTTAAACTTGACCAAGCATAATGGATAGATCATTTATGGGGGTTTCAATAATTCCTTTACCTCCTTGAGAGGTGGTTCTTTTGGAGCTTCAGTCTTTGTTACCTCGCCCATATTTTTGGTCTCGACTATCAACTGTACCCCCCGAATGGGTATCCATAATTGTTCTTACTATGTATCTTAGAGGTGACTGCAGGGGGTTTCCCATGGTACCTGAGGTGGACATCAGATCATGTTATGAGTACTTATGTAGGATGCCCTACGAAGAAAGGGTTACTTGCATCGGGTAGGGATAGTAAGTGGAGGTCAGGGTAACTTCTTCTCACTCCTTCATTCATCGGTATCGGGACTTGATCAACCCATGCCAGTTTATGGAAGGTCCCTTTCCAATTTTTCATTTCTTTGGACTCGAGACCTTATCCACCTAGGATAAAGATTTGGAGAATTTGTATGTTTGTGATGTTTCTCTTAGGAATTTTTAGTACACACCTTTTGACTCAAGACCTTATCCACATGGGATAAACTTATGCATCGTGACATGTTTTGAAAAATAAGCATTGTGGTTTGTATTTTTTAAGGCCATGTTCATGGTGCATTATTAATACAATGCACAAGTAGACATCATGTCGATAATCTGGTAAATATGACGCAATGGTGATTTCAGTTTAATAAAGGGCACCATGGATTTTGCGCTCCATGAATTTTAGCATTGTGATGTGTCTATGTTAACGAAATGAATTGGTGTGGTTAAAAGCACTAAACTGATGCAATTAAAATCATTGAGTTGGTGTGTAGTGTCATATGTGATGCACCACACAAATACTTAGTGGTGAAACAAGAAACGTGGAACTGATGCATATTAGGAACAACACCACACATTGGTGTTGTTTTTATGATAGAGTGCACCATTGTCAGAGTGTATGTTCTGTTTTTAAAGAAACGATTTATTTTTAATATTTTTTTTCAAAATAAATTTGATTTTAGATTTTTTTAAATACATGTCATTTATATATGTATTTGTTTTATAATTTCAATTTATTTTGCCTATGTATATGTTCCTAACAATATTTTTGTGTGAATCAGAGACGATGATGATCAGAGGAGGAGGAAGAGAAACAATAGTAGGAGGTCGAGATGCACACATTTATGTGTAATTGGGAGGCTAAGGAGAGGGAGAGGGAGTTTTTCCCTCATCCTCTATTGGGCGCATGCCTATTTTGAGAAGGAATTATATGTTAGACATAGGCATGTTTTTGGAGAAGGATCTATTTTGGGGAAATACCTAACTTCATAAACAAATGACCTAATTTTGGAGTGCAAGCAACAGGTGGCAAGAAAGAAGCATGCAAAAAAATAAGGAAAAGCAGCATGCAAGAGGAAAAGAAATGTGGCATGTAGGAAGGAAATCCTAACCATTATAGGGTTAGGTATTTTGACAAATATCGTAACGGATATAATCCATAGAGTAGTATAAATAAGGACCTAGAAGGTCTAGAATGGGATTAGTTCATGTGAGGAGAGGAAAAGAGGATTGATTATTGTGATTGTGTGGATTGTTGATTGTAATAAGTCTTGTATAAGAGTCAAATAAGGTAGTATTTGAGGGTTAGGTCATAGGATAAGGAGCCTAGTATGATATAGTCCACCTCACAGAGGGTTCTTACCCTCACCTTGATTGTATTACTGAACATGTAATGCATGCAACGCAAGATTTTGCAGCAGATTAAATAAAAGAGCCAAGAAGCCAAATCTTTATGGACGTAGCTACAGGAGGGGGTGAACCATGGTAAAATTTGTGTTATGTGTAATTGTTAATGAATCTTTACTATCTTTTGATTAATAGCTTATGAATTAATGTTTAAACTCGAAATATCAGTATGCATGCATAGGTTTAAGGATGAACAAATCATATAAGTACTTGAATAACTAACAATGATAAGGAATAAGGAAGAAATAACACAATTACAAATCCCCACTCATTCCTAGACTGCAAGAACTTGAGTATTGCAGTCACCCATAAAAGTTATCTTAGGTGAGACTATGCAGTGCACCCTATGTGTAGCGTTGCCTTCTAGTTTACTAGGAGGGCCGATAGTTTTTAAGGGTATTGTTGTAAACCTATTGACATCTGAACCTGGGTCAGCCCAAGAAAAGAATAACGAACACCCTATTTCATAGTTGACACTGAACCTTTTGATGGATATTGGTCTTCTAAATTTTTATCATGAGGGTTACATACCTTAGGGGGAACTCTTTGTTGTTACAATAGTTGATCCATCGTTGGGATCATGGGTGACATGGGTTTAGGGTCAGTCCCAATATGTGGTATCATCCCATGGAGGAGTATGTCTATTTCATCACTGGATTGTCTAAGAGGGGGAATTATTTTCCTTATTTCCCAATGCTACCGCCTAGTGTAGTAGAAGAGACCCAACTGGCATATGTACAAAGAAATGTTGGTCCACATGATCATTATGCTTTGGAGTTCCATGTTTGTGGTGGTCAACTCTAGATAAGTTCATTTGATAAAGAGGACACCAATTTTTTTGTCTTATGTTTTGTGTCTTATGATCTTGACAATGTCACAATATATCTATCATGGGTTGTATTATGTCGATAGTTTATTGCAGGGACCACAATTGATTAGGTGGTCGAATATTTTTTTGAGACAATTTTGTCATGATTAGATCATTTTCGCGTTATTTTACATGGGATGAGATTATTTCCATTCGCGTCATAGTTATTTATACTATTTTTTGAAACAGTTCATGCCACTTGACTAGTAGTACCTCACTTTCACTCTAGGCCTGTGGTTGATGGGCGTATACACATGTGGGGGCAATTGATTCCTAAGGGCGTCCAATATGAGTTTTCCATTTCTCTGATCGGTAGGGAGGTATGTAATTTATTAGATAGTGAGGAAAATCATGTCCTCGATATTGCAAAGTAATCCTACGTGAGGATGGATTGGAGAGGATTTCCAAACATCTTATGTTACAACAGACGAGCCACTAAATGAGAGAGGTAATATTATCATTATGTTTTGATAAATCTATTTGCATATTTTTATGTCTTATTTAATGAACATGTAATTTAATGTAACATTTTGTTTCAATTACCTCATTATTATTATCTATTGTTTTGTATATATTGGCACATATGTTGGAGATGAGCCTCCCCAACATGAGGATGAGGTGATGGAGGAGGAAGAGGACCAGCCTCTAGTACATAGACCCCACATTCCACATAATATGGATCAGAGAGTTTGACTAGAGGTGGTGGATCAACTATGTCGTGTCATTACTAGTCATGAAGTGGTACCCACACTCGTTAGAGACATATTACATGTACATGATATCTCTATTATATGGAGGATTTTTCATCGTGACAAGAAGATGTTGATGCATCATATTTTTGGTGTTTTCAAACTCATCGAGACATTGACTGTTGTTTCTCATGATCCCACTACATCTAACTGATCAACAGAGAAAACCACATCCTATACTCCACCACATGGTCCTCCTCCTCCTCCTATTTCCCCTCCACATGTTTTTGATCGTACATGTACATATGATCCTCCTCCTCCTCCTGCTTCCCCTCCATGTGTGTCTAAACCTACATCCTCCTCCTCCTCCTCTTCCTCCTCCTTCTTCTTCTCCACGTGTGTCACCATATTCTATTGATCCTCATTCTCCTCCTCCACGTGTTTTACCATCCATCGATCCCTATCTTTCTCTTAGTCCACATATGTCATCATCCACTGATCCCCCTCCTCCTCCTCTTCCTCTGCATGTGTCACAAGATTTTCATGATTTGGACACTATGTTCACATTGGGTACTACTACACATCTTCATGATATTGATAGAGAGACATTTGATAGTGAAATTTTGTCAACATTTGTTTCTTATATAGTTTTTCTTGATAGAGGATCTACCTCTGGTAGAAGAGACATTGATGCACCTATCTCTGGTGGTGGACCTAAATAGTAGTGGTATTGACTGGCACGTATATTTATTATTTTATAATTGACGTGAGTTCTATATATGACATGTTTATTGCATATTTTGTTGAGATGTATCTTTGACATGTATATCCATATGTATATCACTCATGTACATTATGTTTTTCATATAATGGTGTGGTTGTTGTTGTTTGATTTATAAAATGTATTATGAGTATGCTAATGACAAACATTGTTAATGATTTCTCTGTTTTTAAGTGAAATTTGATATGCATCACTAGTTTACATTTACAGTTTCCATATAATGTTTAACTTTACTTTTATGAAAGGATTTAATTTTTATTTTGATTGCAAAAGGCTATAACCATTAATTCCATATAATGTTTAACTGTTATGCAAGGTGAATGAATAGTTTGTTTTCTAAAAAGATACAATATGTTGATTAAATGTGTTTAGAAGAAAAAATAATTAAATATGATGAGTGAAATGATTGTGATTTGAATATTTATATGTATTTTTCATTTATTATAATAATAGAATTATAACATAAGTATTCACTTCAACATAGAATTATCAATGTTGATTGGTTTTGGCTCAGAGGCTAAGCCCCCTACGCTATGCACCCTAAGGCATAGAACCTCGGTCGGGGCCACAGGAATTCCCCTCCCCCTCCCTTTTTTTCTCGTCCCCACAAACTTCCCTGACCCCCATTTCAAGCTCCCAAATTTCTTTCTTGGCTCCCCGTCTCAGGTTCCTGTGCTTTTTCTGGACCCTCTTTTTTGTTCCCATACTCCCTGCGACAACGTACTCAAGCCAAACCCTGGTGGTTCCTGTGTTCCCATCACATGGGTCATGATAGATGGAGGAATCAGACACAAATGTAGTGGAATATGAAGACAGTCCTGCAAGCCTATCTCCCTTCACGTCACATGAAGAATTCTTAGAACTCCTCTAGTATCAACACCTAATCTTTCACGTGACTTCACATTTACTGCAAGGCTATGTAGGCAGTGGTTTTGAACAAGCCAAGCTCTCCATCTCCCATGTCATCTCTCCAATCTCTCCAGGCTCTCGACCCTCTTCCCTCCTCGGGAGGAATAATATTTACGTCCCCCCATCTTATTCCCCTAAGGAGAAGGGTACTACTCACGTTGTTTCACAGACAGAAGAAAAGAAGGGTTTCATTGGTAAAGGGGACAAACCTCTGCACAAAAAATCATCTCGGTGCATAAAGGAATGCAAAGGTTCTATGAAGATGGTGGTTGAAGATGATATTCCCCTCTGTAACACTCCTCAACTAGTGGGGAAAACTCTGGTTGGAAGTTTAACTGGTAAATCCACGGGAGAAAAATCCCTCACATGTTGGATGAATAACTTGTGGAATCCCGTAATTGGCTACACCCCAAAGTTCCATATTCTATCAAGAAATTGGATTTCATTCAACATCCTCTTAGATGAAGAATGTGATAAAGTACGAAAATAGAACTAGTCCTAGGGTCCATCTGGTCTTACCCTAAAACCATAGATAATGAATTTCTACCCCCTTAAAGAATCTATTGAGTCTCAGTATTGACACCTCTATTACCCTATATTATTTATGTCTGAGTCAATTTTACCTATGCTATGAGTGTATAATTGATTGTTTCCTCCATAAATACACTTGATGACCTTGGTCATGTGCATAAGAGGTAGCATATGATTAAATCATGGTTTGTTTACTTTTCTTGAGTTATAACAATTAAATGTTTGATTTTATAGGATCCTAATCATTTGACTCTTAAGAAGCATTGATCTGGCACCAACAAACCCACACAACATTTGATCTGGTACCAACAAACTCACACAACATTTGATCCAGTACCACCCTTCCTTGCACTATTCTGATACCATTTTGTTTTATTCCGGTACCAGCCTATGCTATTACGGTACCAGTGCACCCTATGTTATTCCAGTACTAGCCTATGTGTATTCCGATACCAAATCACTATTTCCAGAAATCGCTTATTGAACAAATATGTTGTTGTACATTCCAAGAATCAGCTGGATCAAAGCCTCTAAATTAGTTTTGAGATCATGCTCGACTTCATCACTCATGCACTTTGTGTCATGAGGATGAAGTCCATCCCTAAATATTCGATATGAATTTCCAATTGTAATATTTTAAAAATAGTTTGATGCTTATCCTTAGATCTTGATCGTATCATCTCACCTTATTTATAAGGGATGTCGTATAGGAGATACATATGAATGTAATGAAGAAAGTCGTAAAGCACCAGATGATGAATATTGTTTTGATGTATGAGATGATGAGTTTCTCATTCAATTTACCATTTGAAGAAATACAAACAATCTGTTGTGCAATTTCTGGGTATGATTAGAACGCTTTAGTCTGTTATATTTTTAGATCTTCCATGTTGTAATCGGTAAGGGCCCACCGTTCTGATATGGTAAGCTTAATGTAAAAAATAGCTTAGAATTTTATTCCTGTACATGTTTGTTTTATTCCGGTACTCATTTGTGTGTGTCATGTACCTGTTATTTTGATTTTTGTTTGAGTTAAAATATGAATTCATAAAGTGTACCTATTGTGTTGGATGTGTATAATTGTTAGATATCTTGAGTAAATTGTGAATGATATTGTATTAGTGTAAGTTTGATAAGTATGGTGCACCATATCTTTAGTAATTTTACTTAGTTTCATAAACAAGAATTTGTGTTGAGATAGTTGTAAAGATTTATAAAATTTTGCACTCATGAAACTGTGTTCCTTATAGCGACTTTCATAATTTACTTTGAAATTTCAAGTGTGTTAGTACAGGAACAGTTAATATCCCATCATTCACCCTACATGGACTATTAAATGGAGAATCTTAATACACCTAATTTTTCCTGTGTAGGAACAAAGAGGTTCTTCCATAATTGATTAAGTGATGAGTGATTGCCTTTTAAATGTTGTGTGCAGAAAGTTGATCACTGTTTTGATTGCTACATGAAACAAGCTCTTAAGTTCATCTCTCTAATTCATAATCTTGGAATGAATAGACTTGTCACCTAAGAATCCTTTTGATTCACTATTTGTTTGAGAAGTTTGTTATCCATTTTCTCTTCTAAGTTTGAAGTTGTGTGAAGAATATATATATCTTAAAATAGAGTGTTAATTGCTGATTAGTTTAGTTGCTACAGGGGACAAATTCAAAGTCCATATTTTTATTTCATGAACCTGTGAATGGACAAATTCGTTACCTGAGCAAAAAAAACCTTTAGATCACATGCTTGTTGGATTCTTCTTATGAGTTTTGTTTTGTGAACTTTAAGCAGTGTGAGGAAGATAGATTAAAAAGTTGTAAAACAGAGTATTGGTATTGATTGTTTCTTCTTTATGCTATACTAAACAGACATAGGAACCTATATGTTATCGACACATATAGTGCATCAAATCTACTGATTACGAATCCCGGTTGATAATTTATGCTTGGTAATATATTATGCAAAGAATTGCACCAACAAAATCCATGGCAATAATGAAGGTATGGGCGATCTTACCCAGTTTTCCTCTAGATTTTTCTTCCAAAGAATCTTTGGAATCTATTGGAAACAAATTGGGCTCTTTCGTCAAGATCAAACCTAATTAGGACTCGAAAAAAGATCATATATGGGCCCAGGTCATTATTGAAGTTGATGTTAGAGAAGGGTTAGTAGGAAACATCAACCTGGTCTATGCCAGAATTACTTGGAACCAGAAGGTAGAATACTAGAGAATACCTTTCTGGTGCCACAATTTCCATGAAATTGGTCACATTCACTCCCAATTTACAATAATTACTCCACTACAACAAGCTCCTACTAGAATCGGGAAAACCAAATCCACTATCAGAAAGAAGGACTATGTCGAGGTTGTCTCAATGGAAGGAAAAAATGCAAAGGTTCCTCTTGATAGCATCAAAGTGGACCTCTCCAACAGTAGATTGGGTTAGTGGAAAGGTGTAGATTCAGGTGGCACGTTTGCAACCTCTAATGAGGAGGATTTGTGATTTTCTGGGCGATATGGAATGGTACTCTTGTGCACATGTTTACATAGAATTGAACTCTATAACCGACAAGATTTACAAATAATCTTCGTCCCTTAGTGTAGGTGCCTTTATTTATCAATAATTTCTCAATGGTCAATTGTGCGAGGATATGTTTTTTTTTCTCTAACTTTCATGTAAATCTATTGTTTTTTGTTGTGGAAAAAAGAGTAATGTAAGGGGGGAAATGTGTAATGGGTAGTTGGAGAATCTTTTTTGAGGGAATGAAAGGATCAGATATATGGGGTTAGTAATTTTTTAAGGGATAAGGATAGAAATGTAGAAAAAGTGCAGTCCTTTTATAAAAACGACAAGAATATGTATATATTATTTCATGAAATATAAAGTTTTTTTTTTTTAATTTCTTGGAAACCCCAAGTACTTCCCCTCATTTAGAATATGGTACCCAGGGTAAACCCTAGAATCTTCAGGGCACAAGGCCTGTCAAAAATAGGACTCAAAACCATTACAACAATATACGCATTAATATCTCAACATGTCACTTGTGGGAATTGAACCTGGGTGGGAAGGATAACGACATTTCTCCCAACCACCTGAGCTAAACCCAATTCACACACACACACACACACACACACACACACACACACACACANGAGCTAAACCCAATTGAACCACACACACACACACACACACACACACACACACACATTCCATGAATTTCACTTGATGACATATAAATGGTTTATCTTTTTTTTAGATGTGAGTTTTACTCTATGTGGATGGAATCATGTTTTGAATTCTTAATAGAACCATCCATCGAGAGAAAAACAACATCAAGAAGATGAAGACAACATCACTTCAATGGATGCCTTGAAACAAGAAAAATCAAGGAACAAATGAAGTGATGAGACATATGAATATATTTGATGATCTTTTATGTTACATTTGATGAGTACATATGATGTGCTTATTTTAATTTTGATTATTTTCCACTATCATGTGTACATGCATTTATGTTTTATAGTGAAATTGGGTGTGGGGAATTAAGAATGATTTCGGGTGCACAAGAGTGAATTAGAGTCGCTTTCCCAAAGATCCCGCAGAGAGGGTACCCCCCCTCTGCACTCCCCTGCGTGGAAGAGTGTGCATACTTCTGGGGTGTAAATTCTTCATGGGGCATAAACATGGTTGAAAGTAAAAGACCTCTGAATCAGGAAGATAATCAGGCTCCACAACCAACACCAATCACTTTCTGAGATACTAATTATCAGAAAGAAAACACATGCAATAAGATAATGGAAAGAAAAATAATTCATCTACCATAATCATTCATCACATAATAACACAATGATTCATCTTCATCTTTAAAGAAAAGAAAAACAAAACATTGCACCAGATAACTTGACAACAAGATTAATTTATCTTACTCATTATAGCATCATTCGTGAAACAAGATAGGAAATAGTTCTTCTCCGTGTCCAATAACACATGCACTTGATGAAAATAACTTTGCCTTTGGTCCAGAAGGACTTCTCTATTAATGGTAGCTCGGAAATTATTCTTAACAAAACCAAAACAGAAGAGTTTCTTGCAACAACCATCGACCCTTAACTAGTTGGTCGACGTTCTTATTTATAACATAAAATTCAACTGAAAATAATGGCTAAGTGCAGTTTAACAAAAAAAAATCGCCACGTGGCATCCTTTTCTAACAGTTTCTTTAACAATCAACTCAAGATATCACTTGAAATGGGTGACTTTTCTCATACTCTGACCAACTGATAAACAATTCCTCGCAAGTTTAGGCCCATGGAAATCTATGTTGTTCCATCGGAGCCACGTAAATTCCTTTGACCTCCACCGCATGCACCCGATACTTCACCAGGTTTGTGTTTAACTATTGTAGCATAGTCTAAGCCTTCATCGGATATTCCATAAATCATTGCACTTATCCTGGCACTACGTCAGTCACCTTCGCTAGCTCTTCGGCCCATAATAAATCTTGCTTGGCATGTGATCTGACTATGTCACACAAGTCAACAAAGTTTTCAGGGTTGTCAAACTTGGGGAGTCTGATATCCCTCATTGCTTTGTTGATTTTATCCCAATGTTTCTCGCATTTGGCCCACTTCTCTTGAATTTCTTGGTGTGGTTCCTGAGACGTCTTAGCCCAATACTCGGTTGATCGCTTCATGCGATCAAGACTACTTTTTCCCAACATCTAGATGTCGTGTTCTTCTTTATCTCGGCCTTGTTGGACTGCATCAATGTATTTGATTCTCTCTATGGCTTGTTGCACCCTTTCATACCACCGCTCCATATCCTTGCATGTTGTGAGTGCCATGAGAGTATCTTCCTGGAGCTCGGCTATCTTCGCAGTGAACAGGTGTCGCTCAAGTGTGAACTTGTTGTAGGCCTCCTCGAACTCGCTTCTCAAGTAAACTGCAGTCTGAGTGGTTCCTTGATAGTATTCATATAGGTGGCGCAAATGTTCTAGTTCCTTCAGGGTGGTGGCCAACTCTTTTTCATCCTATTTGACTCTTTCCAAGGTGGCATCTGAAATTGCCATCCCCGCATCAATGAGCTCAGATGTTCTGGCATTTTCTGTGTTTATCAAATTCTCCTCTGTGGTGATGAGGATGGAGCGATCCAATGTGATCCTCCTTTTCTTTTTGGTTCTTTGGACGATGGCCTTCTTATTTTGATCATAGGATATCGTATAGATATCGGTTACCTCATCCACAGGTTCGAGAATCTGTTGATCACCCCATGTAAGTGAATTTCCCAGATTTTCAACGGTGTATAATTGTTCAAGGTCGTGTTCTTGAACTTTCTCATTGTGCTCCAAGGGCCCATCCCCTTCCTATCACTTATCGAGGATCTGAGTATCGAGTGAAATAGAGGCGTCAAGAAAAGACTCGATACTTACTTTTCCATCAGTCATTGGAATGCCGATTTTATTTTGTGGTGATCCTTCCTTTGGCTCATCTGATTCTAACTTGTATTTCAGATTGTCTGCTCGGGTCTTTGGCACATCAGGCCTCCTTGTTTTGGGAAAAAATTTTATTTCTATTTCCTTTCATGAGACCTATTGGGTTCGAACCCTGGCATCAAGAGAAGTAGTCTTCCCAGGTCCCTTTTCTTCTTGGAACTGCACAGGGGTCCCGAGAGATGCCTTTGGGCTCTCATCATCACTATATATATTCATAAACTCTCTAAAAGGATTATGTGCACTTGTTTCCACTGATACCTAGCCCATATTTGGTTGATTCATCACACCTTTCAGTGATCTGACCGGTGGCCTTGTGGAATCAAGGTCACCTGACCCATTGATGTTACCAAGGTTTATGGAATCAGGGCTTCTTACCTCCGTTGGGCTTTCCTCTGGGCTATCGATCGGAAGCCTTGGAAATATCATGAGGTTCGGGTTATTCCGTATCCACTTCATTATCTATTGGTCTTGTTGATACATGAGTCCCCCTATCCCCTACACAGCTTGAACCTCAGAGAAATATCTATCTTGTACCGGGGTTACCTGGGCAATCTTTGTCATTTTGGTGGCTCCCTGGGGAGATCCCACCACTCTGACTGATATCATTTCTTCTCTTGTCTTGATGGTCTCCTGAACCGTTTGTTCCAGGACTGTTTCTTTCTCATCCCAACTCATAGCCTGGAACCTGGTTGCCTTAGGGTTAGCCATCCTCGTTGTCACCTCTTTCGAGTTTTGAGCATTTTCGGTGAAGATTTCATCTTCAAAACAGTCACGGGCGTATGGCCAGCAAGACGATACCTGTGATGCGTGCTTTAGGACTAAACCTTTTGGGTCATGCTTTTGAAAGTGACCAGTCTTGAATCGGAACTCCAGTTGGTTCAACCCCTCTTGTTTGGCTTGAGCAATGTCCTTCACCATGTAGAAACCCACATGAAACCCATAGGGTATGAAGGCCCGCTTCGTATCCTTTACCAAAGTATCATTGTAACCTTGCAGGATGGTCTGATAACAGATTTCATGTACTATTAGTCAATCAGGGACATATACAGGTAGCAGATGAGGTGCTCTGGTGGCACCGAAAACCCTAATGTAGGTATCGTGCTCATCCAGATACTAGTATGCAACTTTCGATATAATCTTTTTGGTTGCATCCGACATCCTTGGGTATTCTTTCTTGAACAGCAACAAATAAATGTGTGTGATAAAATGGTCGTATATGAGAGAGTAGGATTTCTTGTACCTTTTCTCCCACAAGATGCTGAAATAAACATGGACCGGGAGTTCTGAGGTGTGTCAGCTTAAGTTCATTCTAGCAAAGGCATTTCTGGCATGGACGATGTCCAAAAGATAAGATGACATGTAAAAGGATGAGGTCTCTCCCTCTTTCAGCATCTGAGCTTGTCGTATGCAAGTGCTTATCTATTTGGAAATGATGGCACCCCAATTGAAACTTATTCTGGAAATGGCCACAGTATAAGCTAGAGGCATCCAGGCCTCTGAAAACATGGAACAGTCTTTCTCCCCATGCAATCGGTAGAGGACGGACATTAGCTAGATGTACGGATCTCTTATGTTGGTTGTCGGGTACCAACTGGAGGTTTGATAGGTGAACTTTTTATCCTCTCTCCACCAAGATGCCATCACCTTGTTGGTGTCATGTTTCTCATAGAAGCTTACAACAAAATCGGTATTTAGTCATTCTTCCGACTCTCTGAGCTTATAATAATTCTGCACTTCTACTGGAAGGAAAACTCTGACGCATCCACCATTTTCATCATTAATCAAACACATTTGCATGTCAATTTGATCGATAAGCCATTTCAATAGTTCTATGTAGGGGAATACCAGATTCCTTATCGCCACCCTGTGCAGATACGCCTTCTGGACATTCGGGAGGACTTCATCATCGAGTTTTCTTGTATCGGGATCGTTGTGTGGGGTATATTCGGGGAATTCCTCTTGCTTGATTTTCTTGAAAAGTTCTTCCCAACATGGGAACATTTTCTTGGTCCCGATGTTCACCTCTGTGTCTCCAAAGGCCAGAGGCTGACTGAAAATCTTCTCAGTGGATGTCTTGATGATGGGCACTAGATTTGGAGCGAATTATAATTGCTTCGCGACTGCTGGGGAAGGACCTTCTCCCACATCTGGTTCATGTAGCTTTGGTGCTCTTGGAGATTTCCCGGTGGTAGGTTTCTTCGAAGGCATTTTTCCTGCAACCGAAAAACCGAAAATGATCTTTCAGGCATGTGTACAGAGTAACATTGGATAAAGCATATGAAATAAAGCATGAAACATCCATGGACTGGTACATACCTGTAATGCTTTCTAAAACTGTTGTTTAATACTCATAGAACCTTGGAATCTTTAACCAGATTGCTCGTTCCGCTCATGTGGATGTTATGAACTCCTTTGCGCATAGAATAATCTTGTTTACAATGACTCAAAAGAATATAACGGGAAATATCCTTCCAGTCATATCAACCAGTTAATTCGAGTAATGAATGAAATTCAAAACAACCTATCGACAATTCTCTACAAATAAATTCCACATGAGTTGACTGTGGGGATGCGAAGGATGATGCATGGTACCGATAGGTTCAAACGGTCCTTTTGATTCACGCACGAATTAGCAACTAATGCAAGATATTTGGGAATTAAGTAGTTCTTTAAATGCTTTGGATCCATTGCATATTAGAGCTAAAACATCACATCACATAGCCTTTCTTGGTGGGCAGATCGAGAATCAACAGTCTCTTTGTGTATGTTCACATTGATATCCTCCTGATAAAACCTCTAACATCGATTGATGTTGACGTGGCGTCACTAACTTGGGGCTCATTAAATAAAACATGAAACTCCACTCATGGGTAAAGGTTGGACTCAAGACTTTGTTTAAGTCGACCGTGCTAAACTGAGCTAGACATTGTGACTGTCAATGTCGGGTGAGTATCAGGGATCGGCCTTCGGAAATAAAACTAACGCGTAATTTCTTCATGGGTTATCGTCCTTTTGAATCTCCTGATACCGAAAATGTTTCGGAAGTTGGCGATCAGCAGTGATTATTTCATTTTCGTTCAACGCTTATTCTTTTAACCTTTCGTCGATGCTGAAGGGATCAGTCGTCAACAATATCCTTGGCGAATTCCATTCTCAAAAGAAAACGTTTGTTCACCGACGTCGATGAAGATTGGTGGTCGGCGACTACGGTGTTCTCGAGTGATTTTCTTCCTCCTTTAATTCTTTCCAATGTTGAGTCTATGAGCGCGTTCGGAAAAGTTTTGGTTGTCAATTCTTCAGTTCTTTAAGTCATAGATTTTCGCATGTCCAAACAAACTTAAAAAAAAAAAATGGAAAACAAAATGATAAGCACGGGCAACATTTTGATACTGAGGTCAAATTTAGACAGTGCAAAGATCAAGTGGTGCCCAAAAAGTAAAAAATTGAGATAGGATTTTTAGGGTGTGTTGAGTGCTCAACAAATGGCGACTTACTAGGAGAAAGAAGAATCGTTTTTCCTCCTTCCAGGCTCGACTAATGCAAAATCTAGTGGAGAATCTTACTGATTTTAATCAGACCTTCATTTACCCTTGCATTCTAAATTCTTCGGTTGATGCTTCCAAGTCTTCCTGTGGGGTCTTAACCTTTATTCCTCCTTCGTTTCTTGTAACCCTGACTCATGTCCCTTTTACAAAAGTCTAGCAAATCATTTACTGGTATGGAGCCTTTAGTTACCTTTACCCACTTGCTTCAGTGTTTCTTCGCTAGCAGCGAGTGTCCATAGCCCCTGGGAAGATATCTGCATACCCTCTCCTACTGTTCACTCTTTTGATAATGTCAATTTTATCTTGGCATAATGCCCTGAGTGAGTGGGAGAGGATGGTGTATGTTTATTTTGAAAAGTGAGATGGTTTAAGCTGGATACTTTGCTAGCTTTGTCTTCGAGGTTCATGTAGTGCTTTCCAGTTTTCCTTCTTTCCCTCAAGGTCTTACCAAACCACTAAGCAGACACTTCTAACATTACTCTGAAGTTGTTCATTTGTGCAAGTTAGATAGAGGGTTCCTCAAAGCAATCGCAAGTCTCTTAATGTTTCTTGTGTTGTAAGTGAGCGATGAGTTAGGAACATGGTTCATTATGTCACATGATTCAAATTCAACCATTGTCTCATGGGACACAATCTTCAAAAGCACAAAAGTCCAGAAAATGAAAAGAAAACAACAAAACCATTTCGTAATCATGAAAACACTCATACAAAACATAAAATACATTTTATTTTATTTTTTGTTATTGAAAATATTGTTTTAGGGCTTGGCCATTCACTGGGAGGGCATCAAGTTCCCCCCTCAGATTCTACAATCGATAAATGTTTGCCCCGATCTTCTCATCCACCTGGAAAGTTCTAAGCCATTAATTCTGAAACTTAGAATGTTTCCCTTTTGGCTCGTTTTCCCTGTCCCATTTCAGGACTAAGTCTCCTATTTCAAAATTCTTCTCTTTAGCCTTATGCTTATCAAACCATATTTTCACTATCTGTTGGTGGGCTATGAATTTTGATTTAGCCTTTTCCCTTTCTTCTTCTAGCATGAGCAGAGCTTCAATCCTTTTTTTTATGACCAATGAAGGCTCCTCTCTAGAATCTTGAGCTAGTTGAAGAGATGGGAGGTAAATCCCATTCAAGAGAATAACTTCATGTCCATATACCAAAAAAGTACGGGGAATTCCCTATAGCTTCTTTGGGTGTGACCCTATCGGCCCATAGAGCGTTATGGAGTAGATTATGCCAATTCCTTTGGTTGTCTGCAACCGTCTTCTTTAATATTCTCACTAGGTTCTTATTAGTCGATTTAGCCACCCCATTTCCCTGTGGATAATAATTTGCAGAGTATCTAATTATGATTCCCTTGTCTAGAGAAAAATCTCTCAATCGGGTGGAATAAAAATAAGTTGCATTATCAAAAACCAGAACAAAAGGGACACCAAACCTTGTGATTAATTATTGCTCTATAAATTGGATCACCACCTTCTCGTTTACATGAGTCAGAGGGATGGCCTCTACCCATTTCGTGAAGTAATTGGTCGCAGTAAGAATGTACTTGTGTTGTTTTAAAGATCTTGGCATAATTTCTCCTATGATATCTAACCCCCATTGCTCGAAAGGCCTAGAAACAGTAATAGTTTGAAGTGGGACTGTTGCTCTCTTTTCTCTCTCGACTCTCATTTGACAAACTTTACAGTTTCTAGCGTATGTGTGAGCATATTTGAACAAAGTGGGCTCGTAATAACCATCTCGCAATATTTTATGAGCGGTAGTGTCTCCTGTGAAATGTCCACTAGCGGGGACATCATGGAGTTCCTTCAGAACTTTGTTTGCATCTTAACATTTGAGACATCTTAATAGTACCCCATCATAGTTAACCCGGAAGAGTACCAAGTTTATGAGGCGATATTGTGTATATTTTAACCTGAGAGCTCTTCTTTCCCTAGGGTTGAGATTTTTTGGGAAATTCCCATGGTGTAGGAGATAAGTTAGCTTCCCGTACCAAGACTCTTGTCCTGGGAAAATGTATGAAACTTCACCACACAATAATGTCATTTCATTCTCCCATCCAAAATCTTCATCTACTTGGTCCTGGGCTTTGGCTGCAAGTTTGCATAATCCTTTCCCTTTAACCAGTTTGGCAGGTTTTATATCTAGATCAAATTCCTGAACTACTTCCATCCAATTCCCTCTTCTTTCCCCCATATCTTTTTGAGTGAAAAGGTATCGGACCGCAGGGTGAGGAACGATTACTTTGGTGTGGTTCTTGAGGCTGTAAGACCTAAAGTGTTTTACTACTTTATAATATGCATAAACTTGTTTATCTATGGCAGGATAGTTTAGTTCAACTCCTTGCAGGTTGGTACTCATGAACGACATCGGGGCCTCATTGTTATTATCATCCTTTTGAGTCAATACCGCAGCTAACGATTGGTCAGAGGCAAAAGTATAGAGGAGGAAATCTCTATTGAAATTGGGACTTCGTAACACAGGGGCTTGTGATATAGCGGTTTTGATGTTGCTAAAATAATCTTTTCACTCATCATCTTACTTAAATTCGACATCTTTCTTAATCATCTTTTGCAAGGGTTTCATAGTTTTCGAGAAATCGGGAGTGAATTTCCTCACAAAATTGATTTGTCTGAAAAAGGACTGCATGGCTTTCTTGTTATGAGGCAACGGGAGTTGAGCTATGGCCTTGATCCTTTCTAATTCTATGCAAATTCCTGCTTGAGATATAATATGACCTAACAGCTTACCCTCCTCGACGCCAAAAACAGTTTTCTTAGGATTTAAAGATATATCGTATTTCCTACACCATTCGAAAATCTGAGTTATGTGTTGGATGTGTTCTTCTCTGTTATTTGAATACACAGTTACGTCGTCCAGATACACTACCACACACTTGTTGATTATCCCCCAAATTCTATGTCCATGGCCCTTTGGAAGGTAGCTCCTGCGTTAATTAACACAAAAGGCATGTGTTTATAAGCGAAGGTTCCCCACTTGATTCGGAAAGTAGTCTTCAAACTATCTTCCTCTGAAACCAGAACTTGGTTGTAACCTGAGAAATCATCCAGTAGAGAGAAAATATCTGAACCAGACACGGTCTACAGGAGTTTCTCCATTGGAGGGACTGGGTAATTGTCCTTTTCTAAAACTCTATTGAGGTTCCTAAAATCTACGCATAAGCGGATTTCTCTAGACTTTTTCCTCATCGGAACCATATTTTCTACCCACGCGGAATGCCTAACCTGGAAGATGATTTTGGAATCCAAAAGTTTCTTCACTTCCTGATACATGAGAGGTTTCAGGGATGGGTGATACTTTCGGAGATTTTGTTGGTAGGGTTTCACTTCGGGTTTTAACAGGATAGTGTGTTGAATTATGTGGATATCATAAGTTTTGAGATATCGATAGGACCATGCAAAGACATCTTGATATTGTCTTAACAGTCTAATATAATCCTTCCTTTCCTCCTTAGATATGGTCGTACCAAGGTTTATATTTTTGGAATTTTTTGCGGTTTCAAGGTTTATAGTTTCATGCAGGGGACAGGAGCTACCGGTCTTTGCATTTTTAGGCCCCTTGAATCATTCTTTCAGGTCAACAAGATTTTCCAAATTAGCTATTCCTTTCGGGATTGTATGAGATTTTGATTTGTCAATGATTTGAACTATCTGAGGATCAATACATGTTGATTTCTCTTGGAATAATTCATCGTCAATAGCTAAGTCTTTGAAATTATCTTGGTTAGTCAGAAAGTTTCCAATCTGTTCATCCCCTTCAAAGACTTTCCAATTAGAAATATTGTTGGGCAATGATGGTTTGTAGAGTAGTTCCACAATGAATTGAGAGACTTCATAATCTTCTAGGGGTGATAGCCTCAAGGCGGCGGTAGCCAGAGAATTAGAAAGAATTTTATTTTCTCTAGGGATGGTTGTGATATTGAAAGCTTAAAAATGCTCCATTAACCTATGCACTTCCTGTTGATAATTATTTAGGTGTGGGGAATTGAAATGTATAGTATTCCTTACTTGTCTAACGATAATTTTAGAGTCTCTGAATACCTTCACTTATTTGGCATTTAAGTCTATGGCTTTCTTCAATCCTTGTACTAGAGCTTCATACTCGGCGGTGTTGTTTGTGCATTCAAATTCTAGCCTACAGGATAAGAAACGACATTTTCCTTTAAGATCAATGAGGATGCACTATGCTCCTAACCCTTCTTTCAATTTAGATCCATCAAAATATAGGGTCCAACATTGCAAGCAAGGTGTGTTGGCTTCCCGTTCCTTGTTACTTTCCTCTTTCCCTATTGCTATCTCCAAGCTTTCTAACGCAGGTTCTTGGTAGAAGACGGTTCCTTCTGTCGGTATTGACGATTTCCCTTGAAACACCATTTTAGAGTTCTGGGTGAGAGGGACATCAGACAAGAGAGGGGAAAATTTCCCGAAGTAGGAGTCCCAGGAATAATTGCCTAGCACGGGGAACTTTGTCAATTAGGGTTCATTCAAAGTTTCTAGGTCAGTGATAGTATGTTTCAGATACCTTTCCCTATCGATTATGATCATTCTTTTGTATCCCTTCAATGGAAGCCAAAGGTGTGCCCATTCTGTACTAAAGTATTCGTTCAACTTCTCTGACCAATCTCGACTTAGTAACAACCCATAGGCCTCTGGCATACCTACTACAATGATGCCAATCACTTGCACGAACTTGGGATGTGTCTCTATTCTGATCATTACATCTTTGAGTTCCCCCGTGACCTTAACCTGGGTTCTATCTAGCTATATCACATGTTTATTTCTCTTGAGAGGAATGGAATTTAATTTTTTGCAAATAGACAATGGCATAACGTTGGAAGATGCTCCTGAATCAACCAAACAGTTGTGGAGTTTCTAGTTGAAGACTTCAAACATTAAGAGGAATGGTGGAAGAAAAGGTTTTCCCTTCATATCCTCCGAGCAGGTGTTTATAGTTGGTTTAATCACCAAATCTGTGGGAGATAGATTTCTTTCCTAACCATTGCTAATCATAGGGTTTTCTACTGAGTTCAAAGCTTGTAGAAAAAAATCCTTTTGTTGAGGGATCCTGCATATGTCCATAACTAATATAGTAGTATTTAACTTATTCAAATCTTCAACTAAGTTGTAATCCAGTTTGGGATATTCTCGGGTATGGATGCTTATAGATTTTTTACTGGGAGAAAAAGGTGGTTTTGGGTGGTCGAGAGTTGTCTTACTCCTCGAAGTTTGGGTGGCAGTGATGTCTTTTGAGACAGGTGGACCTTTACTTCGCGTTTACACAACCAAGACTTCTGCGGGCTGCTCTTGAGACTCAAATAGGTCATCATAAGGCATGATTAGGTTGGGGTCCCAAATCAGCATGGTTGTATCTTCTGGTGGATCAATCTCTTCCTGATTGACAACATTCATAACTAAACTGGTTGGTTGTTCGGTCAGGGAGACTTTGTCTAGAAATCGATTGGCCATAAAATTCATGGAATGCACCCATTGAGGGTATTCTCTTTCGGAGTGATTTTCTGGTGATAAGTACAGAAAGAATTAGATGCTAAATTTCCCAAATAAATATTTAAGTTAGTTGGGGGAGGTTCAATTGTTTTGAACAGAGGATTTCTTTTAAAGAAGTGTTTATAGGGCCTTTGGCCTTGGTTTCGTTCTCCTGCATTTCTCTTCATGTCTATGATCTTGTTTGATAACTTATTGACCATGCATTGTAGGTATTCTATGTCTCCATTACCCTTGTCAGGAATCTGTTCTACTTGCTTCCCTGGTGGTCTAGTCAAAAGGAGTCCTCTCCTAGGAGGAGGTTGAACTTCTTTCTTAACTAAAGAGACTTAGCCATATTTACACCCTTTCATCTGGAATTCTACCATTTTGGCCTCTTCAAAATTCTTAGCTAGGGTTCGTTTGGCATCTCTTTTCACAAACATGGAAATAGAGGTTGGGAGCACATTAACATATACTTCGATTTGCAGCTCCTAAGTAGGTATGGCTTTGGGCTAGAACTTGTTTAAGATGGTTGTGAATCTTTGATTGAAATATTTGACCCTTTCTTTCGAACTCATGGTGGCGGTGAACAACTCGGCCATCAGAGCTCTCGTAGTAGTTTCTTCAGCAAATTTGTCTAGAAACTCTTTTTGGAACTTTGTCCAGCTGGTTATAGATCCAATCGATAGATTAAAATACCACGTGGAAGCTGAATTTTTGAACGTATAGGGGAAAAGTCTGCATATTGTGTCTTCATGTTGGACATTGATAAATCTGATCGCTAGTATGAACTTCTTGATATGATCTTCAGGCAATCCTGAAGTCTCAGGGTCAAATTTAGGAAGAAGCTTCTCCGGGTGTTGAGGAAGATTATGGACTCGTCTCGGGATGGCCAAAGCATCTCCAGCCACCCAAGGTTGATTGTCCTGGGGTGGGTCCCCCCTTTATTTGTCATGGGCATTGTTGTCTTCCATATCCTCGACTCCAAGTTAAACTCCTCTTCTTCTGAAAATCATCTGGCTCAAAGACGTCGTCGGTTGGCGTTTCAAGGATCATATTAAGAGGATGTTCAATTTCGGTGATCGTGAAATATATTAAGTATTCTACCATGTGTATGAAAACCTCGTCGAGAGTACTGACCACCGGTCTACTTATTTGTTTTCTTCGAGGGAGTATCGAAGCTAAAGGTAAGGCACCAATCTGTCAGGTGTACGCTCTTGTGATTCTTCTAAACCGATTTAATTAGAGTCTATAGCATTTAATAGGGGAATGGTTCTCCAGATCTTGCGATCTGGCCAAATTTTTGATGGGCTTTACATTTTCTTGTGAAGGCTCTTCCTTCAGTTTAGACTATATATTTTTGTATTTTCTCTTGGGTAGGACCGATATGAGATGTAAGCCAGTATAAACCAACTTGCTAACAAACAGGAATAAGTTTTGATTACTGGGGAAGAGGCTGAGCTTGGGATAGCTCGTTGCTCGAGCATGAAGACGACAATTTTATACCACATGCCTAGTACTAATGCATTAACCATGTAAGCATCCAATTACTTTTTGAGATACTAATTATCAAAAAGAAAACACATATGTGATAAGATAATGGAAAGAAAAATAATTCATCTACCATAATCATTCATCACATAATAACACAACGATTCATCTTCATCTTTAAAGCAAAGAACAGCAAAACATTGCACCAAATAACTTGACAACAGAATTAATTGCTCTTATTCATTACAACATCATTCATGAAATGAGATAGGAAATAGTTCTTCTCCACGTCCAATCACACATGCACTTGATGAAAATAACTTTGTCTTTGGTCCAAAAGAACTTCTCTATTAATGGTAGCTCAGAAATAATTCTTAACAAAACCAAAACAGAAGAGTTTCTTGCAACAACCATCGACCCTTAACTAGTTGGTCAACGTTCTTATTTATAACATAAAATTCAACTGAAAATAACGGCTAAGTGTAGATTAACAAAACAAAAATCGCCACATGGCGTCCTCTTCTAACAGTTTATTTAACAGTCAACTCAAGGTATCGCTTGAAATGGGTGACTTTTCTCATACTCTGACCAACTGATAAACAGTTCCTTGCAAGTTTGGGGCCATGGAAGTATGTGGTGTTCCATCGAAGCCATGTAAATTCCTATGACCTCCACCGCATGCGCCCGGTACTTCAGCAAACTCGTGTTTAACTATTGTATCACAGTTTGAGCCTTCATCGGATATTTCATAAATCGTTTCACTTGTCCATGCGTTGCATCGGTCACCTTCTCTAGCTCTTCATCCCATAATGAATCTTGCTTGGCATGTGATCTGACTATGTCACACAAGTCGACGAAGTTGTTGGGGTTGTCGAACTTGGGGAGTCTAATATCCCTCATTTCTTTGTTGATTTATCCCAATGTTTCTCGTATTTGGCCCAGTGGTCTTGAATTTCTCGGTGTGGTTCCTGAGACATCTTAGCCCAATGCTCAGTTGATCACTTCATGTGATCAAGACTACTTTTTCCCAACATCTGGATGTCGCGTTCTTCTTTATCTCGGCCCTGTTGGACTTCATCAATGTATTTGATTCTCTCTATGGCTTGTTGTGCCCTTTCATACCATTGATCCATATCCTTCCACGTTGTGAGTTCCATGAGAGTGTCTTCCTAGAGCTCGGCTATCTTCGCAGTGAACAGGTGCCACTCGTGTGTGAACATGTTGTAAGCCTCCTCGAACTCACTTCTCAAGTAAACCGCAGTCTGAGTGGTGCCCTGATAGTATTCAGCCAGGTGGAGAAAATGTTCTAGTTCCTTCAGGGTGGTCACCAACTCTTTTTCATCTTGTTTGGCTCTGTCTAGGGTGGCATCTGAAATCACCATCCCCACCTCGATGAGTTCAGATGTTCTGTCATTTTCTGTGTTTACCAAATTATCCTCTGTAGTGATGAGGATGGAGTGATCCAACATGATCCTCCTTTTCTTTGTGGTTATTTGGATGATGGCCTTCTTCTTTCGATCATATTATATCACATAAATATCATCTACCTCGTCCACGGGTTCGAGAATCTGTTGATCACCCCATGTAAGTGTGTTTCCCAGATTTATAGTGATTTATACTTGTTCAAGGTCGTGTTCTTGAACTTTCTCATTGTGCTCTGAGGGCCTGTCCCTTGCCTGTCGCTTATTGGGGATCTGAGTATCGAGTGAAATAGAGGTGTCAGGAAAAGACACGATACTTACTTGTCCATCGAACCTTGGAACGTTGATTTCCTTTTATGGGGATCCTTACTTTGGCTCATTTGGTTCTGACTTGTCTTCTCAAGTCTCCAGCGCATTGGGCCTCTTTGTGTCAGGAACATTTTTGGTTTCTATTTCCTTTCATGAGACCTCTTGGGTTCGAACCCTGGGATCAAGAAAAGCAGTCTTCGTAGGTCCCTTTTCTTCTTAGACCTACATACGGGTCCCGAGAGATGCCTCTAGGTTCTCATCATCACTATATATATTTATAAACTTGCTCAAAGGATTAGGTGCGCTTGTTTCCAATGATACCCAGCCCGTCTCTGGTTGAGTCGTCACCTAACCCATTGATGTTACCAAGGTTTATGGAATCAGGGCCACTTGCCTCCACTGGGTTTTCTTCTAGGCTATCGGTCGGAAGCCTTGGCAATATGATGAGGTCTGGGTTATCCTGCATCTGCTTCATTATCTGTTGGGATTGTTGGTACATGAGTCCCCCTATCCCCTACACAACTTGAACCTTGGAGAAATACCTATCTTGTATCGGGGTTACCTAAGCAATATCTGTCGTTTCAGCGGCTCCCTAGGGAGATCCCACCGCTCCAACCGATATCATTTCTTCTCTTGTATTGATGCTTTCCTGAACCGTTTGTTCTGGGAATGTTGCTTGCTCATCCCAACTCATAGCCTTGAACCTAGTTGCATTAGGTTCATCCATCCTCGCCATCACCTCTTCCCAGTTTTGAGCATTTTTGGTGAAGATTTCATCTTCAAAACATTCATGGGCGTATGGATAGCAGGACGATAGCTGTCATGCGTGCTTCAGGACTAAACCATTTGGGTCATACTTGTGAAAGTGACCAGTATGGAATCGAAACTTCAGTTGGTTCAACCCCTCCTATTTGGCTTGAGTAGTGTCCTTCACCATGTAGAAACCCACATGAAACCCATAGGGTATGAAGTCTCGCTTCTTATCCTTTACCAAAGTAGCATTGTAACCTTGCAGGATGGTTTGATAACAGATTTCCCCTTCTATTAGTCGATCAAGGACATATATAGGTAGTATATGAGGTGCTCTGGTGGCATCAAAAACCCTGATGTAGGTATCGTTCTCATCCAGATACCAATGGACAACTTTCGATATAATCTTTTTGGATGCATCCGACAACCTTGGGCATTCTTTCTTGAACAGAAACAAATAAATGCATGCAATAAACTGGTCGCAGATGAGAGAGTAGGATTTCTTGTACCTGTTCTCCCACAAGATGCAGAAATAAACATGGACCGGGAGTTCTGAGGTGTGCCAGCTTAAGTTCATTCCAGTGAAGGCATTTATGGCATGGGCGACGTCCAAAAGATAAGATTCCATGTAAAAGGATGAGGTCTCTCCCTCTTTCGGCATATGAGCCTATTGTATGCAAGTTCTTACTTGTTTGGAGATGATGGCACCCCAATTGAAACTTATTCCAGAAATGGCCACAGTATAAGCTAGAGGCATCCAAGCCTCTGAAAACCTAGAGCAATCTTTCTACCCATGCAATCGGAAAAGAAGAGCCATTATATAGATGTACGACTCTCTTAGGTTGGTTGGCATGTACCAGCCAGAGATTCGATTGGTGAACTTTGTGTCCTCTCTCCACCAAGATGCCATCACCTTGTTGGTGTCGTGTTTCTCATAGAAGATTACAACAAAATCAGTATTTTGTCATTCTTCTAGCTCTCTGAGCTTGTAATAATTCTGCACTTCTACTGAAAGGAAAAATCTGACACATCTTCCATTTTCATCATTAATCAAACACCCTTGCATTTTAGTGTGATCGATAAGCCATTTCAGCAGTTCTATGTAGGGGAATATTGGAGTCTTGCTCGCCACCCTGTGTAGATACACCTTCCGGACATTCAGGAGGACTTCATCATCGAGTTTTCTTGTATCAGGACCGTTGTGCGGGGTATATTCAGGAAATTCCTCCCACTTGATTTTCTTGAAAATTTCTTCCCAGCGCGAGGACATTGTCTTGGTCCCGATGTTCACCTCTATGTCTCCAAAGGCCGGAGGCTGACTGAAAATCTTCTTAGTGGATGTCTTGATGACGAGCACCATCTTTGGAGCGAATTCTAATTTCTTCGCGACCACTAGGGAAGTACCTTCTCTCGCATATGGTTCCAATATATTTGGCGCTCTTGGAGATTTCCTAGTGGTAGGTTTCTACGGAGGCATTGTTCTTGCAATCAAAAATGATATTTCAGGCATGTGTATAGAGTAACATTGGATCAAGCGTATGAAATAAAGCATGAAACATCCATGGACTGGTACATACCTGTAACACTTGTTAAACCTATTGTTTTATACTCACTGGACCTTAGAAGATTTAACCGGATTGCTCGTTCTGCTCCTGTGGATGTTTCGAACTCCTTTGCGCATAGAATAATGTTATTTACAATGACTCAAAAGAATATAACAAGAAATATCCTTCCATTTGTATCAATTAGTTAATTTGAGTAATGAATGAAATTCAAAACAACCTACCGCCAAATCTCTGCAAATAAATTCCATGTGAGTCGACGGCAGGGGCGTAGAGGATGATGCATGGTATTGATAGGTTCAAACGGTCCTTTTTATTTGCACACAGATTAGAAACTAATTCGAGATATTTGGGAACTAATTAGTTCTTTAAATGCTTTCGATCCACCGAATCTTAGAGCTAAAACATCCCATCGTGTCGCCTTTCTTGGTGGGTAGATTGGGAATCGGTGGTGTCTTTGTGTATGTTCCCATTGATATCCTCCTAAGAAAACCTCTGATGCCAATTGATGTTGACGTGGTGTCACTGACTTGGGGCTCATTAAATAAAACCTGGAACTCGGCTCATGGGTAATGGTCAGACTCCGGACTTTGTTTAAGTCGAACGCGCTAAACTGAGCTAGATATTGCGACTGTCGATGTCGGGTGAGTATCGAGGATCGGTCTTCAGAAATAAAACTAACGCATAGTTTCTTCATGGGTTATCATCCTTTCGAATCTCCCAATACCAAAAACATTTCAGAAGTCGTCGATCGGCGATTATTATTTCATTTTCGTTCAACGCTTATTCTTTTAACCTTTTTTTGATGCCGAAGGGATCGGTCGTTGATGATATCCTTGGTGAATTTCGTTCTCAAAAGAAAACGTCCATTCACCGACGCCGATGAATATCGGTAGTCGGCAACTATGGTGTTCTTGAGTGATTTTCTTCCTCCTTTAATTCTTTCTGATGTCGAGTCTGCGAGCGCGTCAGGAAAAGTTTTGGTTTTTTATTCTTCAGTTCTTTAAGTCATAGATTTTCGCATGTCCAAGCAAACTTTAAAAAAAACTAAAATGGAAAACAAAATGATAAGCACGGGAAACATTTTCATATTGAGGTCTAATTTAGACAGTGCAAAGATCAAGTGGTATCCAAAAAGTAAAAAATTGAGATAGGCTTTTTAGGGTGTGTTGAGTGCTCAATAGGACCATAAAATTTGGGTGCCAGTTTCTAAAAAGGGTTATCCTAGAGGGAATTTTTCTTGTAAGGTTGCAGTCGAAGAAACACGTGATCTCCTTCCACAAATTGACATTCAGAGTGACCTTGATCTGCTTGTTGCTTCATGTGATTTTGTTCCATTTCCAAATTCTCTTTGAGGGTAGGGAGAATAATAGACTCTCAAACTGTAATCATTTGGTCAACCGATTGGACCTTCAAGACACCTGGCAAGTATGAGATAACTGAAGGTGGATTTTGTCCATATACCACTTCAAAAGGAGTCATGCAAGTAGTTGTATGGTAAGAAGTGTTGTACCACCATTCAACTAGTGGTAACCATTGAGCCCATTGATTTTTCCTTTTCGATGCAAAACACCTCAAATGTGTTTCCAAACACTTGTTGACAACTTTAGTTTGGCCATCAGTCTGGGGGTGATAAGTTGTGTTGAGATGCAATTGGGTGCCTTGTAGCTTGAACATTTCTTACCAAAAAAATTTGTTGAAAGTTCAGTCACGATCAGAAACAATAGAATGAGGCATGCCATGAAGCTTGAAGACTTGATCCATGAAAAGTTGATCCACAAGGGAGGTTGTAAATGGGTGTTGAAGAGAAAAGAAATGAGCATAATTGGAAAGACAATCAACTACCACCATGATGACTAATTTATTTCCTAATTTAGGTAAGCCTACAATAAAATCCATAGAGATATCCCGCCAAATAGCATGTGGAATTGGAAGTGGTTGTAGTGTGCCAGGGGATTTGACTGTTTCTCCCTTGTTGCATTGACAAACATCACATTCAGCCACAAAATTGAAAATTTCATGTTTCATACCATCCCATAAAAATGAATGTTTGACCCGGTCATAGGTTTTGGTAAACTCGGAGTGTCCAGGACTGGGTGTAGCATGAAGCCCAGAAAGTAATGTGGATTTAAGTTTTGACTATTTACTTAAATAAAAACGGTGTTTGTATCGAAGCTCAGCATTGAGCCAAGAGTACCCTGGGGAGACTGGAGAATTGGCCTGCAATTGTTGTATCAAATGCAAACTTTTGGGATCGTGTAGCCATTCCTAGAAAACAACTTGGAGCCAATCGAGTACAATGAAGGAAGGAGAAAAAAAGGGAACCTTCATCTTCATATTTTATGGAAAGTGCATCAGCAACCACATTGTCTTTTCCTTTCTTTTAAATGATCTCATAATCATATCCCAAAATCTTAGTCACCCATTTTTGTTTCTCTGAGGAGGATAGGTATTCTAGAAAATACTTGAGGCTTTGATGATCTATCTTAATTTGGAAGTGTTGCCCCAATAGATTAGGGTGCCAAAGATCCACAGCATGCAGAATTGCCAACATTTCCTTTTCATAGATTGAATTTCCCAAATGTCTCTCTGACAGTTGTTGGTTGGTAAAGGCCAAAGGTCGACCCTCTTGCATAAGGACTATGCCAATTCCTTTCCCGGAAGCATCACATTCCAAGACAAAGGTCTTTTTGAAATCAAGAAGGCCCGGGACTGGAGTGGTGCACATGGACATCTTCAAGGCTCAAAAATCCTAAGAAGTTGTTGGAGTCCAATTGAAAGAATTATTTTTAAGGAGAGCAGTGAGAGGTGTCACAATCTTTCAATAATTCTTAACAAACTTGTGATAATAACCTATTAAACCAAGAAATCCACGCAATATTTTGAGAGTCTTTGGTGTAAGTTTTAAACCTGTGAAGTAAAGCAATGCATATAGATTCTTAAGCAAAATAGAAATTAATCAGTGGCTCATTCACATAGTACACAAAGATTTATACCGGAAACCCTCAACTGGGAAAACCTTTTTTATATTCATTATATTGAATTTCACCATTCACTATACANAGTTTCTAGCGTATGTGTGAGCATATTTGAACAAAGTGGGCTCGTAATAACCATCTCGCAATATTTTATGAGCGGTAGTGTCTCCTGTGAAATGTCCACTAGCGGGGACATCATGGAGTTCCTTCAGAACTTTGTTTGCATCTTAACATTTGAGACATCTTAATAGTACCCCATCATAGTTAACCCGGAAGAGTACCAAGTTTATGAGGCGATATTGTGTATATTTTAACCTGAGAGCTCTTCTTTCCCTAGGGTTGAGATTTTTTGGGAAATTCCCATGGTGTAGGAGATAAGTTAGCTTCCCGTACCAAGACTCTTGTCCTGGGAAAATGTATGAAACTTCACCACACAATAATGTCATTTCATTCTCCCATCCAAAATCTTCATCTACTTGGTCCTGGGCTTTGGCTGCAAGTTTGCATAATCCTTTCCCTTTAACCAGTTTGGCAGGTTTTATATCTAGATCAAATTCCTGAACTACTTCCATCCAATTCCCTCTTCTTTCCCCCATATCTTTTTGAGTGAAAAGGTATCGGACCGCAGGGTGAGGAACGATTACTTTGGTGTGGTTCTTGAGGCTGTAAGACCTAAAGTGTTTTACTACTTTATAATATGCATAAACTTGTTTATCTATGGCAGGATAGTTTAGTTCAACTCCTTGCAGGTTGGTACTCATGAACGACATCGGGGCCTCATTGTTATTATCATCCTTTTGAGTCAATACCGCAGCTAACGATTGGTCAGAGGCAAAAGTATAGAGGAGGAAATCTCTATTGAAATTGGGACTTCGTAACACAGGGGCTTGTGATATAGCGGTTTTGATGTTGCTAAAATAATCTTTTCACTCATCATCTTACTTAAATTCGACATCTTTCTTAATCATCTTTTGCAAGGGTTTCATAGTTTTCGAGAAATCGGGAGTGAATTTCCTCACAAAATTGATTTGTCTGAAAAAGGACTGCATGGCTTTCTTGTTATGAGGCAACGGGAGTTGAGCTATGGCCTTGATCCTTTCTAATTCTATGCAAATTCCTGCTTGAGATATAATATGACCTAACAGCTTACCCTCCTCGACGCCAAAAACAGTTTTCTTAGGATTTAAAGATATATCGTATTTCCTACACCATTCGAAAATCTGAGTTATGTGTTGGATGTGTTCTTCTCTGTTATTTGAATACACAGTTACGTCGTCCAGATACACTACCACACACTTGTTGATTATCCCCCAAATTCTATGTCCATGGCCCTTTGGAAGGTAGCTCCTGCGTTAATTAACACAAAAGGCATGTGTTTATAAGCGAAGGTTCCCCACTTGATTCGGAAAGTAGTCTTCAAACTATCTTCCTCTGAAACCAGAACTTGGTTGTAACCTGAGAAATCATCCAGTAGAGAGAAAATATCTGAACCAGACACGGTCTACAGGAGTTTCTCCATTGGAGGGACTGGGTAATTGTCCTTTTCTAAAACTCTATTGAGGTTCCTAAAATCTACGCATAAGCGGATTTCTCTAGACTTTTTCCTCATCGGAACCATATTTTCTACCCACGCGGAATGCCTAACCTGGAAGATGATTTTGGAATCCAAAAGTTTCTTCACTTCCTGATACATGAGAGGTTTCAGGGATGGGTGATACTTTCGGAGATTTTGTTGGTAGGGTTTCACTTCGGGTTTTAACAGGATAGTGTGTTGAATTATGTGGATATCATAAGTTTTGAGATATCGATAGGACCATGCAAAGACATCTTGATATTGTCTTAACAGTCTAATATAATCCTTCCTTTCCTCCTTAGATATGGTCGTACCAAGGTTTATATTTTTGGAATTTTTTGCGGTTTCAAGGTTTATAGTTTCATGCAGGGGACAGGAGCTACCGGTCTTTGCATTTTTAGGCCCCTTGAATCATTCTTTCAGGTCAACAAGATTTTCCAAATTAGCTATTCCTTTCGGGATTGTATGAGATTTTGATTTGTCAATGATTTGAACTATCTGAGGATCAATACATGTTGATTTCTCTTGGAATAATTCATCGTCAATAGCTAAGTCTTTGAAATTATCTTGGTTAGTCAGAAAGTTTCCAATCTGTTCATCCCCTTCAAAGACTTTCCAATTAGAAATATTGTTGGGCAATGATGGTTTGTAGAGTAGTTCCACAATGAATTGAGAGACTTCATAATCTTCTAGGGGTGATAGCCTCAAGGCGGCGGTAGCCAGAGAATTAGAAAGAATTTTATTTTCTCTAGGGATGGTTGTGATATTGAAAGCTTAAAAATGCTCCATTAACCTATGCACTTCCTGTTGATAATTATTTAGGTGTGGGGAATTGAAATGTATAGTATTCCTTACTTGTCTAACGATAATTTTAGAGTCTCTGAATACCTTCACTTATTTGGCATTTAAGTCTATGGCTTTCTTCAATCCTTGTACTAGAGCTTCATACTCGGCGGTGTTGTTTGTGCATTCAAATTCTAGCCTACAGGATAAGAAACGACATTTTCCTTTAAGATCAATGAGGATGCACTATGCTCCTAACCCTTCTTTCAATTTAGATCCATCAAAATATAGGGTCCAACATTGCAAGCAAGGTGTGTTGGCTTCCCGTTCCTTGTTACTTTCCTCTTTCCCTATTGCTATCTCCAAGCTTTCTAACGCAGGTTCTTGGTAGAAGACGGTTCCTTCTGTCGGTATTGACGATTTCCCTTGAAACACCATTTTAGAGTTCTGGGTGAGAGGGACATCAGACAAGAGAGGGGAAAATTTCCCGAAGTAGGAGTCCCAGGAATAATTGCCTAGCACGGGGAACTTTGTCAATTAGGGTTCATTCAAAGTTTCTAGGTCAGTGATAGTATGTTTCAGATACCTTTCCCTATCGATTATGATCATTCTTTTGTATCCCTTCAATGGAAGCCAAAGGTGTGCCCATTCTGTACTAAAGTATTCGTTCAACTTCTCTGACCAATCTCGACTTAGTAACAACCCATAGGCCTCTGGCATACCTACTACAATGATGCCAATCACTTGCACGAACTTGGGATGTGTCTCTATTCTGATCATTACATCTTTGAGTTCCCCCGTGACCTTAACCTGGGTTCTATCTAGCTATATCACATGTTTATTTCTCTTGAGAGGAATGGAATTTAATTTTTTGCAAATAGACAATGGCATAACGTTGGAAGATGCTCCTGAATCAACCAAACAGTTGTGGAGTTTCTAGTTGAAGACTTCAAACATTAAGAGGAATGGTGGAAGAAAAGGTTTTCCCTTCATATCCTCCGAGCAGGTGTTTATAGTTGGTTTAATCACCAAATCTGTGGGAGATAGATTTCTTTCCTAACCATTGCTAATCATAGGGTTTTCTACTGAGTTCAAAGCTTGTAGAAAAAAATCCTTTTGTTGAGGGATCCTGCATATGTCCATAACTAATATAGTAGTATTTAACTTATTCAAATCTTCAACTAAGTTGTAATCCAGTTTGGGATATTCTCGGGTATGGATGCTTATAGATTTTTTACTGGGAGAAAAAGGTGGTTTTGGGTGGTCGAGAGTTGTCTTACTCCTCGAAGTTTGGGTGGCAGTGATGTCTTTTGAGACAGGTGGACCTTTACTTCGCGTTTACACAACCAAGACTTCTGCGGGCTGCTCTTGAGACTCAAATAGGTCATCATAAGGCATGATTAGGTTGGGGTCCCAAATCAGCATGGTTGTATCTTCTGGTGGATCAATCTCTTCCTGATTGACAACATTCATAACTAAACTGGTTGGTTGTTCGGTCAGGGAGACTTTGTCTAGAAATCGATTGGCCATAAAATTCATGGAATGCACCCATTGAGGGTATTCTCTTTCGGAGTGATTTTCTGGTGATAAGTACAGAAAGAATTAGATGCTAAATTTCCCAAATAAATATTTAAGTTAGTTGGGGGAGGTTCAATTGTTTTGAACAGAGGATTTCTTTTAAAGAAGTGTTTATAGGGCCTTTGGCCTTGGTTTCGTTCTCCTGCATTTCTCTTCATGTCTATGATCTTGTTTGATAACTTATTGACCATGCATTGTAGGTATTCTATGTCTCCATTACCCTTGTCAGGAATCTGTTCTACTTGCTTCCCTGGTGGTCTAGTCAAAAGGAGTCCTCTCCTAGGAGGAGGTTGAACTTCTTTCTTAACTAAAGAGACTTAGCCATATTTACACCCTTTCATCTGGAATTCTACCATTTTGGCCTCTTCAAAATTCTTAGCTAGGGTTCGTTTGGCATCTCTTTTCACAAACATGGAAATAGAGGTTGGGAGCACATTAACATATACTTCGATTTGCAGCTCCTAAGTAGGTATGGCTTTGGGCTAGAACTTGTTTAAGATGGTTGTGAATCTTTGATTGAAATATTTGACCCTTTCTTTCGAACTCATGGTGGCGGTGAACAACTCGGCCATCAGAGCTCTCGTAGTAGTTTCTTCAGCAAATTTGTCTAGAAACTCTTTTTGGAACTTTGTCCAGCTGGTTATAGATCCAATCGATAGATTAAAATACCACGTGGAAGCTGAATTTTTGAACGTATAGGGGAAAAGTCTGCATATTGTGTCTTCATGTTGGACATTGATAAATCTGATCGCTAGTATGAACTTCTTGATATGATCTTCAGGCAATCCTGAAGTCTCAGGGTCAAATTTAGGAAGAAGCTTCTCCGGGTGTTGAGGAAGATTATGGACTCGTCTCGGGATGGCCAAAGCATCTCCAGCCACCCAAGGTTGATTGTCCTGGGGTGGGTCCCCCCTTTATTTGTCATGGGCATTGTTGTCTTCCATATCCTCGACTCCAAGTTAAACTCCTCTTCTTCTGAAAATCATCTGGCTCAAAGACGTCGTCGGTTGGCGTTTCAAGGATCATATTAAGAGGATGTTCAATTTCGGTGATCGTGAAATATATTAAGTATTCTACCATGTGTATGAAAACCTCGTCGAGAGTACTGACCACCGGTCTACTTATTTGTTTTCTTCGAGGGAGTATCGAAGCTAAAGGTAAGGCACCAATCTGTCAGGTGTACGCTCTTGTGATTCTTCTAAACCGATTTAATTAGAGTCTATAGCATTTAATAGGGGAATGGTTCTCCAGATCTTGCGATCTGGCCAAATTTTTGATGGGCTTTACATTTTCTTGTGAAGGCTCTTCCTTCAGTTTAGACTATATATTTTTGTATTTTCTCTTGGGTAGGACCGATATGAGATGTAAGCCAGTATAAACCAACTTGCTAACAAACAGGAATAAGTTTTGATTACTGGGGAAGAGGCTGAGCTTGGGATAGCTCGTTGCTCGAGCATGAAGACGACAATTTTATACCACATGCCTAGTACTAATGCATTAACCATGTAAGCATCCAATTACTTTTTGAGATACTAATTATCAAAAAGAAAACACATATGTGATAAGATAATGGAAAGAAAAATAATTCATCTACCATAATCATTCATCACATAATAACACAACGATTCATCTTCATCTTTAAAGCAAAGAACAGCAAAACATTGCACCAAATAACTTGACAACAGAATTAATTGCTCTTATTCATTACAACATCATTCATGAAATGAGATAGGAAATAGTTCTTCTCCACGTCCAATCACACATGCACTTGATGAAAATAACTTTGTCTTTGGTCCAAAAGAACTTCTCTATTAATGGTAGCTCAGAAATAATTCTTAACAAAACCAAAACAGAAGAGTTTCTTGCAACAACCATCGACCCTTAACTAGTTGGTCAACGTTCTTATTTATAACATAAAATTCAACTGAAAATAACGGCTAAGTGTAGATTAACAAAACAAAAATCGCCACATGGCGTCCTCTTCTAACAGTTTATTTAACAGTCAACTCAAGGTATCGCTTGAAATGGGTGACTTTTCTCATACTCTGACCAACTGATAAACAGTTCCTTGCAAGTTTGGGGCCATGGAAGTATGTGGTGTTCCATCGAAGCCATGTAAATTCCTATGACCTCCACCGCATGCGCCCGGTACTTCAGCAAACTCGTGTTTAACTATTGTATCACAGTTTGAGCCTTCATCGGATATTTCATAAATCGTTTCACTTGTCCATGCGTTGCATCGGTCACCTTCTCTAGCTCTTCATCCCATAATGAATCTTGCTTGGCATGTGATCTGACTATGTCACACAAGTCGACGAAGTTGTTGGGGTTGTCGAACTTGGGGAGTCTAATATCCCTCATTTCTTTGTTGATTTATCCCAATGTTTCTCGTATTTGGCCCAGTGGTCTTGAATTTCTCGGTGTGGTTCCTGAGACATCTTAGCCCAATGCTCAGTTGATCACTTCATGTGATCAAGACTACTTTTTCCCAACATCTGGATGTCGCGTTCTTCTTTATCTCGGCCCTGTTGGACTTCATCAATGTATTTGATTCTCTCTATGGCTTGTTGTGCCCTTTCATACCATTGATCCATATCCTTCCACGTTGTGAGTTCCATGAGAGTGTCTTCCTAGAGCTCGGCTATCTTCGCAGTGAACAGGTGCCACTCGTGTGTGAACATGTTGTAAGCCTCCTCGAACTCACTTCTCAAGTAAACCGCAGTCTGAGTGGTGCCCTGATAGTATTCAGCCAGGTGGAGAAAATGTTCTAGTTCCTTCAGGGTGGTCACCAACTCTTTTTCATCTTGTTTGGCTCTGTCTAGGGTGGCATCTGAAATCACCATCCCCACCTCGATGAGTTCAGATGTTCTGTCATTTTCTGTGTTTACCAAATTATCCTCTGTAGTGATGAGGATGGAGTGATCCAACATGATCCTCCTTTTCTTTGTGGTTATTTGGATGATGGCCTTCTTCTTTCGATCATATTATATCACATAAATATCATCTACCTCGTCCACGGGTTCGAGAATCTGTTGATCACCCCATGTAAGTGTGTTTCCCAGATTTATAGTGATTTATACTTGTTCAAGGTCGTGTTCTTGAACTTTCTCATTGTGCTCTGAGGGCCTGTCCCTTGCCTGTCGCTTATTGGGGATCTGAGTATCGAGTGAAATAGAGGTGTCAGGAAAAGACACGATACTTACTTGTCCATCGAACCTTGGAACGTTGATTTCCTTTTATGGGGATCCTTACTTTGGCTCATTTGGTTCTGACTTGTCTTCTCAAGTCTCCAGCGCATTGGGCCTCTTTGTGTCAGGAACATTTTTGGTTTCTATTTCCTTTCATGAGACCTCTTGGGTTCGAACCCTGGGATCAAGAAAAGCAGTCTTCGTAGGTCCCTTTTCTTCTTAGACCTACATACGGGTCCCGAGAGATGCCTCTAGGTTCTCATCATCACTATATATATTTATAAACTTGCTCAAAGGATTAGGTGCGCTTGTTTCCAATGATACCCAGCCCGTCTCTGGTTGAGTCGTCACCTAACCCATTGATGTTACCAAGGTTTATGGAATCAGGGCCACTTGCCTCCACTGGGTTTTCTTCTAGGCTATCGGTCGGAAGCCTTGGCAATATGATGAGGTCTGGGTTATCCTGCATCTGCTTCATTATCTGTTGGGATTGTTGGTACATGAGTCCCCCTATCCCCTACACAACTTGAACCTTGGAGAAATACCTATCTTGTATCGGGGTTACCTAAGCAATATCTGTCGTTTCAGCGGCTCCCTAGGGAGATCCCACCGCTCCAACCGATATCATTTCTTCTCTTGTATTGATGCTTTCCTGAACCGTTTGTTCTGGGAATGTTGCTTGCTCATCCCAACTCATAGCCTTGAACCTAGTTGCATTAGGTTCATCCATCCTCGCCATCACCTCTTCCCAGTTTTGAGCATTTTTGGTGAAGATTTCATCTTCAAAACATTCATGGGCGTATGGATAGCAGGACGATAGCTGTCATGCGTGCTTCAGGACTAAACCATTTGGGTCATACTTGTGAAAGTGACCAGTATGGAATCGAAACTTCAGTTGGTTCAACCCCTCCTATTTGGCTTGAGTAGTGTCCTTCACCATGTAGAAACCCACATGAAACCCATAGGGTATGAAGTCTCGCTTCTTATCCTTTACCAAAGTAGCATTGTAACCTTGCAGGATGGTTTGATAACAGATTTCCCCTTCTATTAGTCGATCAAGGACATATATAGGTAGTATATGAGGTGCTCCGGTGGCATCAAAAACCCTGATGTAGGTATCGTTCTCATCCAGATACCAATGGACAACTTTCGATATAATCTTTTTGGATGCATCCGACAGCCTTGGGCATTCTTTCTTGAACAGAAACAAATAAATGCATGCGATAAACTGGTTGCAGATGAGAGAGTAGGATTTCTTGTACCTGTTCTCCCACAAGATGCAGAAATAAACATGGACCGGGAGTTCTGAGGTGTGCCAGCTTAAGTTCATTCCAGTGAAGGCGTTTCTGGCATGGGCGACGTCCAAAAGATAAGATTCCATGTAAAAGGATGAGGTCTCTCCCTCTTTCGGCATATGAGCCTATTGTATGCAAGTGCTTACTTGTTTGGAGATGATGGCACCCCAATTGAAACTTATTCCAGAAATGGCCACAGTATAAGCTAGAGGCATCCAAGCCTCTGAAAACCTGGAGCAATCTTTCTCCCCATGCAATCGAAAAAGGAGAGCCATTATATAGATGTACGACTCTCTTAGGTTGGTTTGCATGTACCAGCCAGAGATTCGATTGGTGAACTTTGTGTCCTCTCTCCACCAAGATGCCATCACCTTGTTGGTGTCGTGTTTCTCATAGAAGCTTACAACAAAATCAGTATTTAGTCATTCTTCTAGCTCTCTGAGCTTGTAATAATTCTGCACTTCTACTGAAAGGAAAAATCTGACACATCTTCCATTTTCATCATTAATCAAACACCCTTGCATTTTAGTGTGATCGATAAGCCATTTCAGCAGTTCTATGTAGGGGAATATTGGAGTCTTGCTCGCCACCCTGTGTAGATACACCTTCCGGACATTCAGGAGGACTTCATCATCGAGTTTTCTTGTATCAGGACCGTTGTGCGGGGTATATTCAGGAAATTCCTCCCACTTGATTTTCTTGAAAATTTCTTCCCAGCGCGAGGACATTGTCTTGGTCCCGATGTTCACCTCTATGTCTCCAAAGGCCGGAGGCTGACTGAAAATCTTCTTAGTGGATGTCTTGATGACGAGCACCATCTTTGGAGCGAATTCTAATTTCTTCGCGACCACTAGGGAAGTACCTTCTCTCGCATATGGTTCCAATATATTTGGCGCTCTTGGAGATTTCCTAGTGGTAGGTTTCTACGGAGGCATTGTTCTTGCAATCAAAAATGATATTTCAGGCATGTGTATAGAGTAACATTGGATCAAGCGTATGAAATAAAGCATGAAACATCCATGGACTGGTACATACCTGTAACACTTGTTAAACCTATTGTTTTATACTCACTGGACCTTAGAAGATTTAACCGGATTGCTCGTTCTGCTCCTGTGGATGTTTCGAACTCCTTTGCGCATAGAATAATGTTATTTACAATGACTCAAAAGAATATAACAAGAAATATCCTTCCATTTGTATCAATTAGTTAATTTGAGTAATGAATGAAATTCAAAACAACCTACCGCCAAATCTCTGCAAATAAATTCCATGTGAGTCGACGGCAGGGGCGTAGAGGATGATGCATGGTATTGATAGGTTCAAACGGTCCTTTTTATTTGCACACAGATTAGAAACTAATTCGAGATATTTGGGAACTAATTAGTTCTTTAAATGCTTTCGATCCACCGAATCTTAGAGCTAAAACATCCCATCGTGTCGCCTTTCTTGGTGGGTAGATTGGGAATCGGTGGTGTCTTTGTGTATGTTCCCATTGATATCCTCCTAAGAAAACCTCTGATGCCAATTGATGTTGACGTGGTGTCACTGACTTGGGGCTCATTAAATAAAACCTGGAACTCGGCTCATGGGTAATGGTCAGACTCCGGACTTTGTTTAAGTCGAACGCGCTAAACTGAGCTAGATATTGCGACTGTCGATGTCGGGTGAGTATCGAGGATCGGTCTTCAGAAATAAAACTAACGCATAGTTTCTTCATGGGTTATCATCCTTTCGAATCTCCCAATACCAAAAACATTTCAGAAGTCGTCGATCGGCGATTATTATTTCATTTTCGTTCAACGCTTATTCTTTTAACCTTTTTTTGATGCCGAAGGGATCGGTCGTTGATGATATCCTTGGTGAATTTCGTTCTCAAAAGAAAACGTCCATTCACCGACGCCGATGAATATCGGTAGTCGGCAACTATGGTGTTCTTGAGTGATTTTCTTCCTCCTTTAATTCTTTCTGATGTCGAGTCTGCGAGCGCGTCAGGAAAAGTTTTGGTTTTTTATTCTTCAGTTCTTTAAGTCATAGATTTTCGCATGTCCAAGCAAACTTTAAAAAAAACTAAAATGGAAAACAAAATGATAAGCACGGGAAACATTTTCATATTGAGGTCTAATTTAGACAGTGCAAAGATCAAGTGGTATCCAAAAAGTAAAAAATTGAGATAGGCTTTTTAGGGTGTGTTGAGTGCTCAATAGGACCATAAAATTTGGGTGCCAGTTTCTAAAAAGGGTTATCCTAGAGGGAATTTTTCTTGTAAGGTTGCAGTCGAAGAAACACGTGATCTCCTTCCACAAATTGACATTCAGAGTGACCTTGATCTGCTTGTTGCTTCATGTGATTTTGTTCCATTTCCAAATTCTCTTTGAGGGTAGGGAGAATAATAGACTCTCAAACTGTAATCATTTGGTCAACCGATTGGACCTTCAAGACACCTGGCAAGTATGAGATAACTGAAGGTGGATTTTGTCCATATACCACTTCAAAAGGAGTCATGCAAGTAGTTGTATGGTAAGAAGTGTTGTACCACCATTCAACTAGTGGTAACCATTGAGCCCATTGATTTTTCCTTTTCGATGCAAAACACCTCAAATGTGTTTCCAAACACTTGTTGACAACTTTAGTTTGGCCATCAGTCTGGGGGTGATAAGTTGTGTTGAGATGCAATTGGGTGCCTTGTAGCTTGAACATTTCTTACCAAAAAAATTTGTTGAAAGTTCAGTCACGATCAGAAACAATAGAATGAGGCATGCCATGAAGCTTGAAGACTTGATCCATGAAAAGTTGATCCACAAGGGAGGTTGTAAATGGGTGTTGAAGAGAAAAGAAATGAGCATAATTGGAAAGACAATCAACTACCACCATGATGACTAATTTATTTCCTAATTTAGGTAAGCCTACAATAAAATCCATAGAGATATCCCGCCAAATAGCATGTGGAATTGGAAGTGGTTGTAGTGTGCCAGGGGATTTGACTGTTTCTCCCTTGTTGCATTGACAAACATCACATTCAGCCACAAAATTGAAAATTTCATGTTTCATACCATCCCATAAAAATGAATGTTTGACCCGGTCATAGGTTTTGGTAAACTCGGAGTGTCCAGGACTGGGTGTAGCATGAAGCCCAGAAAGTAATGTGGATTTAAGTTTTGACTATTTACTTAAATAAAAACGGTGTTTGTATCGAAGCTCAGCATTGAGCCAAGAGTACCCTGGGGAGACTGGAGAATTGGCCTGCAATTGTTGTATCAAATGCAAACTTTTGGGATCGTGTAGCCATTCCTAGAAAACAACTTGGAGCCAATCGAGTACAATGAAGGAAGGAGAAAAAAAGGGAACCTTCATCTTCATATTTTATGGAAAGTGCATCAGCAACCACATTGTCTTTTCCTTTCTTTTAAATGATCTCATAATCATATCCCAAAATCTTAGTCACCCATTTTTGTTTCTCTGAGGAGGATAGGTATTCTAGAAAATACTTGAGGCTTTGATGATCTATCTTAATTTGGAAGTGTTGCCCCAATAGATTAGGGTGCCAAAGATCCACAGCATGCAGAATTGCCAACATTTCCTTTTCATAGATTGAATTTCCCAAATGTCTCTCTGACAGTTGTTGGTTGGTAAAGGCCAAAGGTCGACCCTCTTGCATAAGGACTATGCCAATTCCTTTCCCGGAAGCATCACATTCCAAGACAAAGGTCTTTTTGAAATCAAGAAGGCCCGGGACTGGAGTGGTGCACATGGACATCTTCAAGGCTCAAAAATCCTAAGAAGTTGTTGGAGTCCAATTGAAAGAATTATTTTTAAGGAGAGCAGTGAGAGGTGTCACAATCTTTCAATAATTCTTAACAAACTTGTGATAATAACCTATTAAACCAAGAAATCCACGCAATATTTTGAGAGTCTTTGGTGTAAGTTTTAAACCTGTGAAGTAAAGCAATGCATATAGATTCTTAAGCAAAATAGAAATTAATCAGTGGCTCATTCACATAGTACACAAAGATTTATACCGGAAACCCTCAACTGGGAAAACCTTTTTTATATTCATTATATTGAATTTCACCATTCACTATACANGAACAGGAACAGGTCCAAAAACATCATTGTGTATCAACTCTAATATCCTCTTTTCTCTTGTAGCACCAGATGGGAATATTACTCGATTTTGTTTACCATATATCAAATGTTCACAAAAATCAAAATCCAGAGTGCAATTAGACATACCTTCAACCATACCTTTACCGTGTAGTGTTTGAAGGCCCTCTTCTCCAATATGTCCCAGTCTTTGATGCCACGGCATGGTCTTCTTTCTAGGGACAATATTGGTCTTGTCTTCTTTATTTCTCTATTCAGGGAGAACAAAACTGTTACACCCATTAGTATAAGTTCTTCCCGAAAACTTGTACAGAGTTCCACACCGAACTCCCCTCATCAACACCATTACTCCTCATACCATCTTGCAAGTGTTCTTTCCAAATACAGTATCCACTCCTGCATCATCCATCTTGCTTGCAGATATTAGGCTCCTAGCTAGTTTTGGAATGTACATAACCCCAAGAAGTGTTCTAATCCTTCCATATTTTAGTAGCAACTTAACCCTTCCACATCCCAAGGTTTTTTTTGTCGAATCATCTCCTAGGAATACATCACCACCATCATATTTTTCATATTCAGAGAACCACTCCCTATGAGGAGTCATATGGTATGACGCACCTGAGTCGATCAACCATACATCACGGTTTGCATGTGTACTTGTAGATTCCAGGTAAACATCACCTCCTTCTTTAGTGGAGGTTTTTGCCTCTTTGGAAGAGGTACTATCAGATCCCTTTGGTTTTTCAACCTTCTTAGACTTGCAATCTTTCTTATAATGCCCTGTTTTACTACACTTCCAGCATTTCCTAAAAGATTTTCTTGGAGACTTAGATCTACCTGTATATTTAGATCTCCACCTCGAAGGTTTACCAGGGTTCATGTCTTGGGTACGACCTCTTACAAATAAAGCATCTTTGTTATGACTATCCATGCTTTTCCGCCTCATCTCTTATATAACAAGGATGAAACTACATCCTCATACTTCAATGTAGATTGAGTGGTACTACCAATTGCTACAACTAGATTATCCTAAGAGTCTGGAAAAGAGCATAACNGAACAGGAACAGGTCCAAAAACATCATTGTGTATCAACTCTAATATCCTCTTTTCTCTTGTAGCACCAGATGGGAATATTACTCGATTTTGTTTACCATATATCAAATGTTCACAGAAATCAAAATCTAGAGTGCAATTAGACATACCTTCAACCATACCTTTACCGTGTAGTGTTTGAAGGCTCTCTTCTCCAATATGTCCCAGTCTTTGATGCCACAGCATGGTCTTCTTTCTAGGGACAATATTGGTCTTGTCTTCTTTATTTCTCTGTTCAGAGAGAACAAAATTGTTACACCCATTAGTATAAGTGCTTCCTGGAAACTTGTACAGAGTTCCACACCGAACTCCCCTCATCAACACCATTGCTCCTCATACCATCTTGCAAGTGTTCTTTCCAAATACAGTATCCACTCCTGCATCATCCATCTTGCTTGCAGATATTAGGCTCCTGGCTAGTTTTGGAATGTGCAGAACCCCAAGAACTGTTCTAATCCTTCCATCTTTTAGTAGCAACTTAACCCTTCCACATCCCAAGGTTTTTTTTGTCGAATCATCTCCTAGGAATACATCACCACCATCATATTTTTCATATTCAGAGAACCACTCCCTGTGAGGAGTCATATGGTATGACGCACCTGAGTCAATCAACCATACATCACGGTCTGCATGTGTACTTGTAGATGCCAGGTAAACATCACCTCCTTCTTTAGTGGAGGTTTTCGCCTCTTTGGAAGAGGTACTATCAGATCCCTTTGGTTTTTCAACCTTCTTAGACTTGCAATCTTTCTTATAATTCCCTGTTTTACCACACTTCCAGCATTTCCTAAAAGATTTTCTTGGAGACTTAGATCTACCTGTAGATTTAGATCTCTACCTCGAAGGTTTACCAGGGTTCCTGTCTTGGGTACGACCTCTTACAAATAAAGCATCTTTGTTATGACTATCCATGCTTTTCTGCCTCATCTCTTATATAACAAGGATGAAACTACATCCTCATACTTCAATGTAGATTGAGTGGTACTACCAATTGCTACAACTAGATTATCCTAAGAGTCTGGAAAAGAGCATAACNTCTTTGTCTACAAGAAGGTCCTCCATCTTGAGCTTCCATAGCTCAAAGTTTTTACCGTTGAACTTTTCTATCTTGATTCTAGCTGAGCTCGCCATTCCTCTTTCTATACTCAAATCTCCACTACAATAGCTCCCACTAAACCCAGTTTTATCACATACCCAAGATAAACTTGATCTATCAAGACCGAGCCAAACCCTCAACAACAAAGGAGTCCCTCTGAAGCCAAAAACGAGCTCTGATACCACATGTAAGTTTTAAACCTGTGAAGTAAAGCAATGCATATAGATTCTTAAGAAAAACAGAAATTAATCAATGGCTCATTCACATACTACACAGAGATTTATACTGGAAACCCTCAACCGGGAAAACCTTTCTTATATTCATTATATAGAATTTCACCATTCACTATACAATATATATATATATAT
>JZKD02S1760982.1:98565-109801 GCA_000966675.3 Picea glauca | reverse complement strand
TAATATCCAACTTAGCTTCCATTGAATCCATATTATTTTGTAGTTCATTTATGTCCCTACGCATTTCTTCACCTTCATCAAGAGTCCAAGTAGGATTTTTTGGAGGCTTATTTGGCGTAGAAGTTCCCTTTTTGGGTGGCATGTTGGCCGAGTATCACTTTTGAACCTTGATTTTAAGGTGGTTCTACTAGACAATATTTCTTCTATTGTATCTCCCAAGTTTCAGCCCTTCTAGGTATGAAACTTTCCTTTAAGTATTTCTCTGATATTTCTTCTCTGTAATGCCATAGGTCTGATCAAAATTGGATGTGCCAAGTGGAATTTATGGTAACTTCCCCACAACTTGCCGATTTTTGGCCTTTCCAGGAGATCTCACTTGTATAGTATGCCCCGCAAAAAATAATTGATATAAAATTCTGAAACTCATACCCAAAATACTACAGACTGTCCACGATCCAATTCAACTAGTCCCACACAATGTGGATACTCTAGGAAGAAGTTATGATTGTTTTACCAGGAGCACCTTCTTGAGACTAGTCAATAGGACTAGTCGAATACCCTATCTTACACATGGGTGTATCTACAAATTTAAGATGACCTAGAAGCTGAACTTTTTACCACAGCTACAATTCTAATTTCTGTAAATTTTCTCTAGATTTCAGGGTCTGGAACGTCACAGAAAAGTTTTTATAGAGAAAATTCCACAATGACTCATTTCAGGATGATTCCAGAACCCGATCTTGTACAAGATTTATCTCCAAACGTATAAGGCCTCAGGAGATGAATTTTTAACCTAACGTACCTTGATATGTCTTCTAAATACCCTCCAAGCCGCTCCTTCTGAAACATTGTAGAAAAAAATTTATAGCAAAAATTCCACGGTGTCTTAGATGTAGCAACGAAACCCCAAGACCTTGAGCTCTGATACCATATGTTAAGAACCAAACATCAATATAGCATAGAAAAACCTCAGGAAAAGTACTCAATGCTTTGAAAAAGAGATAATTTAAGATAATAAGCCTTTTTTTGAGGGGGCAACCTCCTTTTACCCCACTTAAATGTTCAAGTACAAGATGATTCAAAATGAAAATGTCTCATTGGTATATATAGGAGACTAGGAGGTATAATTACAACTAATTCCCTAAAGTTGACATAAATAAAATAACATTACTAATCTAAATTACAACTAATGGCCTAAAGCCAACATAAAGAAAATAACATTACTAATCTAATATGCCCCAATTAAGGGGTAATGAGCCAATATTAGGGCTTAACAGATCGCTTATATTTATGTAAGAAATCCCAACTCAAACAAAAGGTACTATTGGAATTGCACACCTCTCCAGTAGGAGGGGACTTAGGATTTTTGAAAACCTACAATAGAGTGAAGAAGGATTTTTTTTAGGATGGCCTTAAAATTGATGTTCAAAGGTTTATGGCAGAATGTTTGGTTTGCCAACAAAATAAGGTGGAAACAATTAAGACTCTAGGTCTTTTGCAACCATTATCCATTCCAAGTCAACGCTGGGAGGAGGTTTCCATGGATTTCATCACAGGATAACCAAATTCTGAAGGAAAGAGTGTCATCATGGTGATTGTTGATAGACTGACCAAGTACGCAAACTTTTGTGCACTCTCTCATCCCTTCAAAGCTAGTACAGTTGCCACCGCATTCATGGAGACAATTCAAAAGCTACATGGCAGCCCTGTAAAGGTCCTCCTTGTTACGACGACAAACCTCTTATAACAAGTACAATTTTTTATTTTTTTTTGTGTGTGTGCGTGTGTACAAGGGTAACAAGACATTATACTCTGCGTCGCCACATGACGATGAATCATGACACATGCAACTGTGATATCAACATAAATATCTAAGACGCACATCAACATCTGTCATCAATGAACAACAATCAACCTAAGAAAATAGTAAGACTAACTACCCGCGCGTCCTACCCTGCAATGGTTAAGACCTCCAAGACACATAAGCAACTCTCAAGCCCAGGTTCCCATCAATTTTAACCATTTAAGGTCTCAGGGTTGGCAACTGTTCTGAGGAACATGGAGGTGTTTAGACCCCACCTGACACAAGCAAACTAAGCCTTCTAAGCTAATGACAATAACATAACCATCAAGATCGCAAACAACAAGGTTATCTAAATTAAGGCATTTTACGATAGTGCATCATTATTAACTCATTAAATTACTCACTACTATTACAATATTGCATGGGAGGTGTATTTTTAGTCAAATTAAAAGACAATGACAAATAATGTAGCATGTAAGGTATTTAACACAGTCTATTCCGACCTCCATTACGAGCCCGACTTCGCATGTCTAAAGTGCATATTATCATTAAGGTACGATCTAATTTAGTCTTGAAACATTTCATTGTGCAATTCTAAAGTACCAGTGATAACAGAGCATCATCTAAAATTTCATTTAAAGAGCATTACTAAGAAAGTCTAAAATTCAACTGAATTAATAATTGAAGTAAAAGTAATCATTAATTAATATCTAACTAGTCGCTCAGCCACCATCTGCCCATCATTTTAAAATCAAGCATCTTTAATTAGAACTGAAGGGAGCATATACTCAACACCCGTAAGGATGACAAGGCAGGTTAATGAATAAGAAATTCTACTAGCTTAAAAGACATTCTATTTGTAAAGAATCATACCTTCCCCATCACCCTTTAATATTTACATTTGATTTCTTTATTTTCTTCCCAACTACATACAACCACATTCGATAATACCAATATGAATAGACATTGGAATCTTACCCAAATTAAAATAAACTCATTGTCCTTCCAAACCTATCCTCATCAAGTTTGTTGAATATGTTACGTATTATCATTTACTTAATTAGTCGGGGCTATGCCACCTGGTAATATGCATAGTTAATGAATTCATAACATTAATTACTATTCTAATCATTTTCAAAGATTTAATTATTATTAGATGCCTTTACAAATTGTATACAAAGGTATGTTCTACTAAACATAATTAGACTAAAGCTGAGTAGTTGATAATCTATGCATGAGCACAAAAATCTCAAGAGCATCTTCTCTATCTAAAAATGGTTGGTAATCATACAAAACTCATGTTAATACCAACAATTAACTATACTAACTGTAGAGGTTATCATCATAACTATTGACTTATCCACCACATATTACTCTGACAAACGACCTTAAGGTAAAGAGGAGTAAATTGTAGGCCTTGTTAATGGACACAAGATCTTAGTTATTAAGTTACAGCTGCACAGGTGTCGAAACAATAAAATGGATAAGAGTTACTGGATGTTAATCAATCTACAAGGTTAGAGGCTGGCATATAATTAAAAAAAACTCTCATGATAAGATGACTAGGGATATTAGTGTGTCCTGAGAACAAAGGTCAAGTAAGTAAGACCACGACTGCGCCAACTTCAATATGGTTAAAACACGCAAAATATAAAATAACCAAGGACTGCCATCATCACCCATGCGTCCATAATGCTTCCATACTGACTGTTATTATGGTAATGTCGATTTACGTGGTCTCAAAATAGTAGATTCTATCAAGACTTGAAGGATTACTGCCAGTCACTGAATGTTATCTAGTAATCTGGCTGACACACTCTACTCATAGTCGTCTTCCCACCACACTCTCAGCGCAGGTTAAAAAATGGAAGTTATGGTGTTGAAAGGGATGCAGGCCTTCCATGAGAATTCAGACAAGAGCTAAAGGAAAACATAGGTAACCATTTGATAAGGCTGAAGGGTAAATCCAAGTGAAAAAAGCGTAGAGAGACGTGTAACAGTTCGGCGCGGGGGTGTAGTGCCTATGTAATAGACAACAATAAAATATCCTCACTAGTATTCTCTCTAAAAGTAAGAAAACTCCTCTAAGCTGACAATACTATTCACTCTGATCTACCCTCTCGCATTATGGGAGTAGATTTAACCCATTCCTCGGCTAGGATCCTTACAAACACTTGGAACTTAAGAACAGGTGCTCATCGTCAGGATTTGTATAACAAAAATTATATAAACATAATGACAAGCAAGTCCCCACCAGTTATCATCTGAGATAAGACCTGTTGATTCCTTGATGGCAGTGATTACATATAAATTAACGGAAATTCCATTCCCACGATCTATCATCAGAGATAAAATTTATCAAGACAAATTGGTATTAAGGCATTATTCATTTAACAAATTGAATGAAATTTCGTTTATAACCCTAGAGGTAATACTAGGTATTTTCTACGATATAAAAGTAAATTTAAGATAGTTTAAAACATTCAATACCTGGCGTTATACTCCATTAACGGATCAACTCATTCTCTCACTCAAGGGGCATTAAAAAAATATTAATTAATTGAATTGAGTTGCGATACCTATATATATGTATATTAGATAGTTAAAGCATCCAGTAACCAGAGTTATACTCTGTTAGTGCAGAAATTCATTCATCGATACTGTCACTCCTCAAGAAATAAGGTAATAGCCATATTTACTTACTATTGAAAGTATTACATTCGAATTTGATATTATACATAAACATGGTTATTTACCAATATTTTATTAGGAATCCCTTCAATATCTTATCAATTGTATTTCATATAAAAGAAACATACGTAATATAAACTTGTACATGATTTGCAACAAATAATACCTTGTCACATGAGAGATTTAAATAAAAACAACAGTTACAACAATTACAATTATAATCGCCGAGTAAATAAATAAAAATATCCATTCAATCCATTTGCATCCGATATTCCGATCCCAACATAAGTCATAATGCATTCTATTCTACTAAACTAAAAATCATACCGTTGCCTTGTCGCCCGCTTCGAATGACGTCCCGCGCTCTGTGCCACTCTCGCTTGCCGACCGTCGAGACCTCACTGGTACCTCCTAGCCAACTCTAAGGGTACTCCTCTCCCCCCTTATCCCCTTGAGCCAAAAAGTGGCCACACACTATCTAGATGGTATGTCTAGCTCCCAGCTCAACTCGCAAGGCCAAGCTACCACTCCTCTCTGAGCTGGGAAATCCAAACTCCCATAAGTAAATCAGTCAAGTAACTAATCTGGCAGTGTAACGTTACGCTAATAGCCAATCCCCCCTTTCCTTCTTCTCCCTCTCTTTTATAGAATTTTAGAACTTCCATTCTTTCCCCAAATCTCATTAAATTTTAAGTTTTAATAAAAATCTTCTAAAAATTCTCCTTCATACAAGTGTCATCCATCCCCCCACTTTCCTCCAATAATTATTTTCTTTAATTTATTTATTGTCTCATTTCCCTCACCCACCTAGAGTTACTCCTAAATTTACTCCTAGGTGTCCCTAGATTCCCTTAGAGGTTTTAAAAGCTTTCCCTAAAAAGAAATTGCTAAATCATTTCAAAATTAGAAGTTTCTTAAATGTCAATTCTTTCCTAAGTTGGTTTCCCTCTTTTTACCATGAGTTCCCCTCTTTCCCTCTTTAGGTTACCTCCTTTCCCTAATTTCCTAATTTTTACATTTCCTTCATTCCTTTTTATTTGAGCTAGAAAAGACAGTTGTGCAAATTATCCTCTTTTTACTTTTATTATTAATTTAATACTTTTTTAAATTATCAAAAGTTAAAATAAATTAATTTCTTCTTGACATTTTATATCCACTGATTTTAATTAATTTCTTACTCTCTTAACTTTACCCCAAAAATTTATGAAGACCAAAACTATTACTTTAGTGGTTTTTAGTTTAAATTTTATTATTTTATTTTTATATGTATATTTTCTTAAGGGTAGACAAATTTTACCCCTTGCGAAGTTTTAGACTTAGAACTTAGATTCTGGACTGGGCGACAATTAATTAGGGGAGTCCTTTTAAAATTTCTTAATGTGTTAATTGTCTTAGGGCCATCTAGGTTCCTTCCTTTATCATCATCAATGCGACATGCCCTTCAGGATGCTCTACATGCTCCAAGGGTTCCACTCGCCTCTTTGTTTCTTTGTGTGTCGTGCCCTTCAGGATGCACTACGTGCTCCAAGGGTGCCACTCGCCTCTTTGTTTCTTTGCGCGACATGCCCTTCAGGATGCACTACGTGCTCCAAGGGTGGCACTCACATCTTGACTGATTGGTAGACATAAATAACCCTTGGAGTCAACACTTTTCCAAGTGAACTTGTGGGAGATTAAGGGCTTCTAAAGAATAAGGCCTCAGGCTTATTGCATGCCCCTTAGAATCATCATGAGTGATTGTCGCAGTCTGCCCTCACGACATCATGGGTCCTCTCGAACTAGGTAATTGTTAACCTATAGTTTGAGCCATGGTGGGAGTTCTAGTAGACTATGGTAGGGATGTTGTCCAGACCTCTCCCTCAACCTCTCTGGTAGTCATGTGTGACCCCTTTACTCCATACGTGAGTCTAGTCGACAAGCTATCGTCAGCCTACATCATCAACAAATCATGTCAGAAGATGTCCACATCATATCATCATCTCAAATGTACTAATATCACAGTAAATCAATCAAACCCAAATAACACACTCCCTAACTTAATCCAAAGTCCAAGGGGTTCCATCGATGCCTCTGCATCCTCAAGGTCCAAAACCATGCACACTCAGTAAAACTGATTCAATAGCACTTGTCTATATCAATGCATTAAAACAACATGTCATCTACCCATAACGCATAAATATCAAAGTCAAATGTCTAAATCGCATAATAATCTGGATCACTTACGAGCAAGTGTCCTCAAAGAATAAGTTTTCTCAGCACACCAGAGCGAGATGTTACATACACCCACTCTTGGTCTAAACTTTGTCCCAAAGTTTCTCAGTATAAATGCTGAAATAAGTGTATCACAATATCATATGTCTATATATCAAACAAAAATGGAAACTGCTGGCGCATATCATATGTGTCCTCCCAGGTCGTCGAGTGAGGACTATAATTGTCCCACTGGACCTTGACTTGATCTACCATTCGACGTCTTAACTATCAAACGCGATGATCTAAGATGTGGACCGGCTCAGCTGTGAGCGCTCCCTTGTCCGATACCTGTAAGGAACTCATGTCAATAACATGTGTGGGATCACAGATATAATGTCTCAAAATAGATACATGAAAAACATCGTGCATACGCCTCAAAGAATCAGGCAAGGCTAGTCGATAGGCCACGGGCCCCTTCCTCTCCACAATCTCGAAGGGTCCCATGAACCTAGGACAAAGTTTAGCTCCCTTCCCAAACTTAATCGAACTCTTATGTGGTTTAACCCGCAATAAGACTCGATCACCGACCTCGTAACTACGGTCGACACGATGCACATCGAAATAACTCTTCTGTCGATCCTGTGCTTCTTTAATCCTTTGTTTTATGGTTTGCATTTTCTCCTCCATTTCTTGGATCACTTCTAGTCCCACCAGGACCCTATTCTCAAGCCGATCCCAACTCAAGGGTGTTTGACATGGTCTCCCGTAAATAAACTCGGCAGGCGCCATTTTAATGGTGCTCTGGTAACTGTTGTTGTAAGTGAACTCTAGTAGAGGCAAGAATTCTTCCAAACACTTTTGTTGGTCCATCACGTACATGCGCAACATGTCCTCCAAGGTTTGGTTTGTTTGTTCAGTCTATTTGTTAGTCTTCGGATGATACGAAGTACTAAAGTTAAGTTGGGTTCCCAAGGCCTCTTGGAAACTTGTCCAAAATTGTCTAGTAAACACTGATCCTCAATCATATATAATCCTCTTAGGCATGCCATGCAACCTCACAATCTCACTGATGAAAACTCTAGCTATGCCAGATGCCTGATATGTTGTATGTAGTGGAATAAAGTGAGCACTCTTCATCAGAGTGTCTACTACTACAAAAATCGAGTCATGTCTCCTTGCCGTCAGTGGAAATCCAACAATAAAATCCATTGAAATAACCTCCCATTTCGATTCCAGAATGGCATGTGGTTGTAGTAATCCTACTGGGTGTCTATGTTCAGCCTTTACTTGCTGATATTCTAGACATATGGCCACATAGTTGACTATGTCGACCTTCATTCCCTTCCATAAGAATAAGGGTTTAAGGTCTGCCCTCATCTTCGTGACTCCCGAGTGAGCCATGTAAACTGCTCTATGAGCCTCGCTCAGGATCAACATCCTCAACTCGTAGTTTTTCGGTATGTAAATCCAACTTTTAAACCTCAATAACCCATCGCTATCAAATGAAAATCCCTCATATCATGGTAACATCATTGTGTTTTGTCCAATAAAACTGTCGACCTCTTTGTACCAGTCATCGTCATGCTGTAAATTTAGAATCTTTTCATGTAGATTTGTCTGAAGAGGCAACACCAAAAATATGCATGGCCTCTGACTCAAATAATCCGCCACTCGGTTCACTGTTCCCTTTATGTAAGTAATCTCAAAGTCGTACTTGCTAAGAAATTCCGACGAACGCCATTGTCGCACGTTCAGGTCACTTTGCGTAAAAATGTGTTGTAGTCCACAATGATCAGTCTTTAGTTCACATTTTTGTCCAACAAGGTAGTGTCTCCAAACCTTCAAGGCATATACGATGGCTAATAACTCCAAATCGTGTGTCGCGTAGTTCTCCTCATGCCTTCTCAGTTTCCTCGAAATGTAACCGATCACTCGTTTGTCTTGCATCAAGACTCCACCTAAGCCTTCCTTGGATGCATCAGTGCACACCAAGAAGTCCACGTCCATGTCAAGGACCTTTAGTATTAGTGTTTTTTTCAACAAATTTTTAAGCCTCCGAAATTCTTTTGCGTATTTCTCGGTCCAGACAAAGTTCTTGTTTTTCTTCTACAATTCCGTGATCGGATTTGCTATCTTCGAAAATCCTTCGACAAACCATTGATAGTATCCTACTAAACCCATAAAGTTACGCACTTCTGTGACATTCGTCGGCGCAAGCCTTTTCATAATGGCCTCGACCTTGGCTAGATCCATGGTGATTCTTTCACTAGAGATGACATGCCCTAAGTAGTGAATCCTCGATTGATAAAAAGAGAATTTGGACAATTTTCCATACAATTTTTTCTCTCGCAGACACTGTAGTACCAAGCGCAAGTGTTCGTCATGCTCCTCCATCATACAAGAGTAAATCAAAATATTGTCAATGAACACTTGGAAGAACTTGTCCAAGTACTCGCGGAACACCCCATTCATCAAACTCATAAATACCCCTAGGGCGTTTGTCAGTCCAAACGGTAAAACAATAAACTCGTAATGTCCAAACCTCATCTTAAAGATGGTCTTAGGGATGTCATCATCCGTGATCCGTAACTGGTGATACCCTGATCGCAAATTGATCTTGGAGCACACTGTCACACCCTTCATTTGATCGAATAGATCATCAATTCTCGGAAAGGGATACTGATTCTTGATCGTGGCCTTGTTCAGTTGATAGTAGTCAATGAAATGCCTCCATGATCTGTCCTTCTTTCGTATGAAAATAACAGGTGCACCCCACGCTGACACACTAGGACATATCAGTCCCATGTCTAATAACTCCTTCAGTTTCATTTTTAACTCTTGTAACTCTAGGGTCGACATCCGATAAGGTGTTCTTGCTATCGATTCAGTCCCTGGTTTTAACTCTATGGTAAAATCCAATTCCCTCTCTGGCGGCATCCCAGATAACTCCTCCGAAAACACATATCCAAACTCTCTCACCACCAGAAGGTGTTCTAGACCTTTCGCTACTCCCTTCTCATTCAGTGCAAGGATCGCATAAATCTTGCACCCCTTGTGCATATGCTTCCGTAACTATAAGGAAGAGATGAACCTCAGGGAAACTCCCAGGTTTCTTCCTACAATCACACGTCTCTGTCCCTCATCATCGACCAATCTTAGTCATTTTGGCTTACATTTGAGTATCGCCTCATGAGATTCCAACCAATCCATACCAATCACGACATCATAAGATCCTAAGATCGTGACGTACAGGTTGGTCCTCATGAAAAACTTTCCCAGGTTAAGGACACAGCCCCTAACCTTTCCTCCAACCTTCTGTTTGGCTCTTGAATCCATCTCTACAAAGATAAACTCATCCTGTTCGACTTCCTTTACCTTAATCCTTTTTAGTGCTGCAACAGAAATAAAACTCTTGGTAGCACCGGGATCTATCAAAATACTAAGGGTCTGGTCAATGATGGTACGTGTCATCTCGAGCATAGTCGACTAGTGTTCTGCATGACAGTTATTCACCATGGCATGAATCTGATGGGCCTTACCCATATCTCCCACGGTAGTGGGTCTGGCTGATCTGGACACTCTGGTCCTCTCCACAGGACACTGACGTTGGTATTGTGTCTTCCCACATGTCCAACACCCCTTCTTCAGGTCAATAGTCCCGGTACTCGAAGTAGAAGATGACGACCCACCAACTTGGAGCCCTAGTTTGTTCTGTTGAATAGGCCTAAACTATTGCTATTGCAAGTGACGTTGTTGTTGATGTTGTGGTCCTCGATAAGGTGTCTGTTGTTGAGGAGTTGGTCGTCGACGGGTAGTGAAAGTGGATCCCCTTTGGAAGCCACAATATCCTGCTGTAGGTCTCGCTGGTGTCTGGTGCTGCTGTGTTCTAGATGAACCCTGCCATATTGGTTTCGCTGAAGTCCTGGTATGACCCCCACTGATAAGCTCCTCCTCTGCTATGAGGGCCTTCTGGATGACATCTTGCAAGGTTTGGGGATCAAAATCCTAACCTTTTCACGTAAGCTGTCATTAAGGCCGAAAATGAACCTGTTGACCTTAAGTTTCTCTATGTTAAGGTGAAGAGCATACCAGAGAAGATCCATAAAATGGGCCTTGTACTTGGGTACCGTACAACCTCCCTGTCGTAAGGCATTGAACTCATTGAGTTGACGCTGAATGAATTCCTCTGAAAGGTACCTCTCTCAAAATTGTTCCTCGAACAATTCCCATGACACATCTTCGACTACCATGTTCAGTTGTGGTAGGAGCGTCTTCCACCATAGAAGAGCGCTCCCCTTCATTTGAAATACCGCCATGCAGACCTTCATGTTGGAGGTATAATCGCGAATTGATAAATCTCAAGCAAAAGGGTTCAGTTACCGAGCACATTGAGAACTTCCAAATATTGAATATAAAGCTAACTGATATTCTAGATGAGCACTTGATTGATGTATTCATAGGAACTTTAAAGGATAACATTGAACATGAGGTTTGCCTTTAGGAACCCAAATCATTGGAGAATGCATTTAAGGTGGCAAGAAATGTTGA